>PITA01002552.1:58073-158511 GCA_004023965.1 Spilogale gracilis | reverse complement strand
ATGAGGGGCAAACTGGAGGACAGTGGCAGAAGGAAAGCAAATGGGAACTAGGGTAATCTAGGGAGGGAAACGAAACAACAGAGACTTTGAACACAGAAACAAACTGAGGGACTTGGAGGGAGGGGGGTGGAGGGATGGGAGAGCCTGGTGGTGGGTACTGGGGACACCTAAAGTGTGGAGCACTGGGTGTGGGGAATGGAGAATGAATCTTGAAACACTGGAAAAAAAAATTTTAGTAACAATAAAAAAAAAAAAAGAACCAAAAGAATGTAATTTTTGTCATAAGGAGGGCACATATTGCATGGAGGTCTGACTGTGGTGCATAAAAAATGAATCTTGGAACACTGAAAAAATAAAATAAATTATTTTTAAAAAGTTGAGCATAGAAAGAATTTCTGGTTTGGTACCTTATTATGTTAACACACCTAAAACATTTTTTTTTCTTGCCTACAACTTCTTAAAATCAGGAAAAAACCTTTGCATCCACTCTTAAATGAGGAAAATAGTCCACTGCCTATGGCTTCTGCCCACTAAGAACTAGGACTTTAGAAAAAGAAGAGAAATTACAAAACAAAAATAGGATTAAAGCTTGTGATTTTCCTGAAAGACTCCTGCTTATATTGTCATTTTTATATTTTTTAATTGGGAAATTTAAAGTTAGGAAGTAATATTCTGTGCAAAACAAGTTTGCCATTCCTTAAACATTAATGGACCACTTTATGAGCATGGAAAGAGTTCAGGCACAATGATATTTTAATAACTCATTTATATTTGATGATAACTTACATTAACAGCTGCAAGTCAATTAGAATCTATCCAGCTCTTATGAAGTTTGGTTTTATCTTCAAAAATGATATGCATGTAGGCATTTAATATATAATCAGTGTATATATATATACACATATATGCAAAATATATTTATATGCACACATATACGCATATATATACACATATATGCAAAATATATTTATATGCACACATATAGGTTCATATGTATATGTACAGAATGTGTGCAATATAAATCAAATGTAGGGTATCATATCTGAGAACTCCTATCCCTCTGAACACTTTTACAACTAATTTTTCTTTTAAGTGAATTTTCATTTTCCAACATATTTCTGTTCTTTGCCTCCGAGGACACTTAAGAGGATGATCCTTGCTTGGGGGGCAAAGCTACCTGTATCGGAGATATTGATGTCAACTGATCTCCTGCTCATAGGAAGGGATGCTACATGAATATCCATGCATTGAACAGACCCTTAATTCAGTTCTCCATAGGATATGACTTCTATTTTGAAGTTGTCTAAAGTTCAGGGAGACATAAGGGACATTCCATCCAAGGAATAATTTCTCCCATTCTTACTTGATATGTATCTTGAAGATCTTTTTCAACTAACTTATTACAATCTACTTCATTACTTTCTAACTACTGCATATGTATGGAGCATGGTTATACCATAACGTAAATTTAATTGGAAATTTTAGAGTTAGTTGATGATCCTCTTTACAAAACAAATTTGTCATTCTTTCAATATTAATGGACTAAACATGAGTCTGGAAAGAGGATGGAAATTGCATGTAGAGAGCCATCTCTTTCCAGAGCTGCCGTCTTTCTAGTCGGTTGTATGGCACCATCACGACTGATGTCACACAATGACTAACATTAGGTTACCCTGTGTCATTGCAGGCACTGCTGCACTACATGCCCTGGGTACAGACAACTCCACGTGTAAGATGCAGTTTCAGAAGTGTCATTGAGGATACAACTGTGTGTGTGTGTGTGTGTGTGTGTGTGTGTGTGTGTGTGTAAGATGCAGCTTCAGAAGTGTCATTGAGGATACAACTGTGTGTGTGTGTGTGTGTGTGTGTGACCTATTACTAAACTTTATCCAGAAACTTTGTACAAGTTTATCTCCCAAGATTATTGTTACCCATGAAATATTCTTAATGCCTTTCAAGAACTTCACAATGTAATTAAAACCCAAATAGTAAAATAAAAACTGTAACAAAATAATAAAAAGGCAACAGTTTGGGTGACCGGTAGGCGTGCAGACATATAAGCCAACGCCTACTGTCGGTTCTGATAAGACTCGTTGACAAACAACATTTGGTGCCAAGCTTACAAAAACAACTTTGAGTTTCAGACCTTTTTGTATTTCACAATTGCCTCCAAGAGGTTAGGAATCTGTTATTATCAAAGCATTCATTTCTGAGCAGTATCTCCTTAATTATGCATAATATTGAAAGTTCATTTTATACACGTATTAACCATGTGTTTGCTTCTTCTGGGCTGAACTATCCAATCATACCACGTGCCCAGTTTTAGTTTTGATTATTTAAATGTGTCAAATGAATTTTAAGATTTCTGTATAAAAGATGTTGGCTGATTTCAATTATGTTCTCTTATCTGGTAGTTTGATTTTGAGTTGTAATATTTTTTAATCATAAAAAATGTTTAAAACTTGTCTCAACTTCTAGACTTTGTGTCAGGTTCAAAAAGATTTCCTGCATTCACTGATACTTTCTTCTGATATTTGAGCTTCTTCTTTTGGTATTTAAATAAGTAATCATTTGAAAATCGGTTTGGGTGTTCAAGAAGTATATTAAGGATGCAGATTTCTTTTTTCTAAATGGCATTTAAATTTTTCCAGTATCATTTATGTAATGACCCACCTTATCAATTTCAAGTATCCTATTTATATTAGATTATTTATATGAGTCTATTTCTAATCTCTCAATTCTGGTGACTTGAACTATTTATCAATCTGAGAATCTGGAAAGGCAAAAAAAGTTACTAACATAGCTATCACCACAGCAACACTACAACCAGATCACAGAGGAGCAAAAATGTCCAGTGTTTCCAAGGAAAGAAAGTGAAAGCAAAGTATTTATATCCAGCCATACTTTTGTTTAAAAATAAAAGCTACAAAAATTTTTGAAGATGCAAGAATTAACAGAATATTTTTCAGAAGAGCAATTCTTACAGAATTTACTTGGGGGGAAAAAACCTAGACAAATTAAGGGATTACTCAGAAGACACCAGAAAAAGAAAGCAGCATATATACATGCTTTTTCTACCTTTATAGCAAATAATAACCTAGAAAAAAACAACACATATATTTGACTTATCAAAGTCTAATGCCAATTGATACTGCTAAACTTTTCTAGATGATGCAAGAAACTTAGAACAACTTTACTTCATTACCACCTCCCCCAATTTATTTATTCTGGTTACATATACTCACAAGGTAATATATGACTATGTTTGTTTTATAAAACCCTAGCTCATTGTCCATACATCTACCACCTTTGTTCTCTTCCATTTCTTCTGCCCCTGTCAACCCCTTTTAGTTCTTCTATTCATTGCTCAAACAATAACTTCACATGTTTAATTATGGAGGATATGCTAGTGATGAGCACTATAATTTTTGTCTTTTTTTTTCATTTATTTGTGAAAGATACATATTCTGAATATAGAATTCTCAGTTGACAGGTATTCTTTTTTAGAACATTGATTATAACATCCTACTATCCTTTGACTTGTTTTGTTAATTGTAAAAAGTGAGTTGCGGTATGTCACAGTTTGAAAGTTTTCCCTTTACCTTTAGTATTCCAGAGTTTCTCCAAGATGTGTTTAGGTTTGAACAGCTTTTTGTTTATCCTGTTTGGAATTTATATTTCTAAAATTTTTGGCTTGAGACCTTTCATCTGGAAAATTCTCAATCCTTAGCTCTTTAAATATTCTCTCTCTGTTACCCTTCTGAAATGTAGGGTTTTTTGTATGTTACTCTGGTCCTTCTATCCTTGAAAACTTTTGCTTTCTAATCTATATTTAATTAGATTCTCCTTTTATTTTATTAGTTCTAAAATTCAACTATTAGTTTTCTTTCTAGACTTTCTCTTTAGTTCTTTTTCAAACATGCTTTGTTTTTAAAATTATTTTCTTTTTCATTCTGACATTTTAAATCTTGGTTTTTAATTTTTGAACTTGATAAATATAAATGTCCAATAAACAACTAAAGATCAACAGAAAAATGAGGAGACAAGATACTATGTGCAAAAAAAAAAAACAGAAAAGAACAGATTAAATTATTGTCCTGGAAGTCACAGACATTAAGTCAAGAAAATACATAAAAGGCATAAATATTAAAAAAGAAGTGGCTGTCATTCAGAGAAGCCATGATCTTATATATATAAAAAACTCAGTGGAGTCCTTATAGATCTGTGCTTTCACCACTATCCTACAGAGATTTAAAGTATGATAAAAGTTATTACAAGCCATTTTATATGAATATGTTTGATAATTATTTGAAAAGCTCACTGTATAAGAGCTACTGAAAAAAGTAATAGAAAATCAAAATAACCCTTTGTCTATTCAAAACACTGAAATTGTAACAATATTAAATTTTCCAAATAATAAAACCTCTTAAGTTTTTATTTTAATTCCAGTTAGTGAACATAAAGTGTTATATTAGTTTCAGCTGTACACTATAGTGATTCAACACTTCCACACCTCACCCATTGCTCATCATGACAAGTGTACTCCTTACCCCCTCCACCCGTCCTCTATTTCACCATCGCCACCTTCTCCCCTCTGGGAACCAACAGTTTGCTCTCTACAATTAAGAGTTTGTTTCTTGGTTTCTCTCTCTCTCTCTTTTTCCTTTTCCTCATTTGTTCTGTTTCTTTAATTCCACATATGAACAAAATCATATGGTTGAATAAGAAAACTTTAAGCCCAGATGCTTCACAAGTGAGTTCCATCAATTATCTAAGGAAAAAAACAATCTTAAACTCTTTTAAGGAACAAAAGAAGATGGAATATTTCCCAACAAATTTTATAGGACTACTCAGCCTTGATCCTAAAATCTTACAAAAATACATGGAAGAAAAATGATTGCTCACGAACATAAAACACAAAATTCCTTAGGAAAGTCTTGCCAAATTTATTCAGTAATATATTAAAAGCACACTTCAAAGAAAAGATAAGAGAGCAAAAAGAACCTAGAAAGGATAAGAGAAATAAAAGTACATAATAAAATCATAGATTTAAGTGCAAACATATCAGTAATTATATTAAATAGACCACATACAGATTACTAAAAGTACCTATATGATGTTTGGAAAAGAAACTTATAAAACATAAAATAGAAAAAGTGATAAATTAAAACTAAAAATACATATTCATTGTCATCCTTGCAATAAGAGCTGACATGAAAATCAATGACTATTCTTGGGCCCACAGGACAAATGGAGTCACAGGTCCAACTGTTATTTTGAAATATGGAAAGACTGGTAGATTCACAGAGTCACTGCCAAGAAGGTGCTGGAAACATCAACTGGTAGAAACATGAAAGAACAGGTAGGTAATATATGCAGAGAGACTGAAGCATTAAGAATAAAAAGGAAATGAATACTAGAAATCAAAAACATTATAATAGAAGTAAATGGGTTCATCAGTAGTCTAGACATAGCCAAAGAAAGAACCAGTGGACTTGAAGACAGATCGCCAGAACTTCCCAAATTCAAATTTGGAGACAGAAAAAGAATGGAAAAAAATGTTAGAAAAAAATATTGATGAACTGTGCCTATGAGTAATTGGAATACCAGAAGAAAGGATGAAGCAGAAAAATATTTGAAGCAATGATGGCTGAAAACTTTTCAAAAGTAATAATGTTACAAAATCACAATGCAGAAACCTCAAAGGATACCAAGCGGAACAAACTGCTGTATATATATATTGGCAACTATATCTTTATCTACATCTACATCTATATAGAGAGGAATGTTATCTTACAGCTATAGAGGACAAAGACAAAAAAAATTCTTGAAAGTGGCCAGAGAGAAATAGTGTTAACTATAGAAGAACAAGGATAAGAATTACTGGACACTTCTCATTAGAGACCACACAAGGTAGAAGACAGGGAAGTGAAACACTTAACGTACTGAGTAAAAAACACACCGACCTAAAATTCTACATGCAGGGATCTTTGTTATACAAGAAAAATTGAGGAAATTCAAACTGAGGGTTTTAGAAAGGAGGGAGGTGGGATATGGGTGAGCCTTGTGGTGGGTATTAAGGGGGCACGTATTGCATGGAGCACTGGCTGTGATACATAAACAATGAATCCTGGCACAATGAAAAAATGTAATTAAATTACATTTACTTCAATTTAATTTTTTTTTTTTTTTAAAGATTTTATTTATTTATTTGACACAGAGAGAGATCACAAGCAGGCAGAGAGAGAGGAGGAAGCAGGCTCCCTGCTGAGCAGAGAGCCCGACATGGGCCTCGATCCCAGGACCCTGAGATCACGACCTGAGCCGAAGGCAGAGGCCCCAACCCACTGAGCCACCCAGGCGCCCTACTTCAATTTAATTTTAAAAAATTGAAATTCATCATCAACAGATTTGCCCTTCAAGAAATGTTAAAAGAAATTCTTCATGGAGAAGGAAAATTGTATCTGTTGGAAATCAGAATCTATATGAAGAAAGAAAGAATTTCAGAAAAGAAACATATAAAGGTAACAGAATATTTTACTATTAATTTATCTAAAAATAATTGTTTAAAATAATAATTGTAACTATATTGGATAATTATAGCATATGGGTAAGTGAAATGAATGACAATGATGTCATCCAAGATGGGAAGGAATAAATATTCTGATAGTGTTATTTGAAGCCAACTTAGATTACTTGAAAAATGTATATTGCAAATAATAGACAATCATAATTTTAAAAAAGTGAAGTCTAACAATAGCAAATCAAGCCACAAAAACACAAGGATAAAACAAATGCAAATTTATAAATGAAAGAACCCAGTTGAATAGGTTATATACTGTATGATTGTAATTATACAACATTCTAGAAAAGGCAAAACTCTAGTGATGGTAGAAAGATCAGTGGTTTCTAGGAATTTGGGGGAGGGCAGTAGGGTTGAACAGTTGAAGCATAAAGTATCTTTTAAAGCAATGAAACTATTCCATATGACAATTTAATGGTGGATACATGACACTGCATTGATTAAAACCCATAGAACTTTACAACACAAAGAGTGACTCTTTGTGCATGCAAATTTTTAAGCAAATTTAGTACGTCAGAAGATTCCTGGATGGCATGGAGGATATGACAAAATAATCTAACTGTCTAAAAAATAATATTAAGGAAGGAGGTGGAAGAAAAGGCACTGACCTAAGTGGAGTGGAATCTGTAGCATTAAAGGCAAAACTGACTGTACGTAAGCATTGTGCTTTAGTTGATAACGTGAATGAAGTATAGAAGTTATGAGTGAACAATTCTAATGCTGCTATGTTTTAATATTGGAATTCAGCAATTACGAAAATGAATGATGGATGGTGGGATCAGGTTTCTTATTGTCAGAGTGGAAATTTATAGATAAATCAGGGAAAAAGGCTAGAATGATATTTCTAGTAATGAGCTGGAGTTGGAGATATTATAAACTCAGGTTTAACTTCATACAGATACATATGGTTACATGGGTGAATATTTGTGAGTATGAGGATATACACAGGTCAGCATACATACATACACAGGAATCCTAGAGAGAACCTGGAGCGACCAGCCCATCTAGTACCCAGATCTCCAATGAAATGAACCAGTGCTCCATGGAGAAATGACTGATTCTGGAAATAGGGTAGGAAATACACAGAATCAGCCTGGAACATCTTGTAGTGAAAGAAAGTAATAAAGTTCTTAAAAAAAAAAAAAAAAAAAAAAGGGAATCACAGTGGTTGCTTGGTGGCACAGTCGGTTGAGCAACTGACTCTTGGCTTAGGCTCTAACCTGATATCAGGGTCATGAGACCCAGCCCCAAATGGGGCTCCATACTCAGCACTGAGTCTGCTTGGGATCCTTTTTCCTTCTCCCTCTGCCCCTTCCCCCTGCATGCTAGTTCAGTCTTTCTCTCGAAAAAAAAAAAAAATAGATAGATCTTTAAAAAAACAAAAAACGTAACCATAATGATAGCACTACTTCAAAGGGACACAGGAAGAGGGTACAACATCTGCAGACAGAATAACTTGAGCAACAAAAAAGTAGTATCAGATTATAATCCAAAGTCTAAAATAAATATCTATAAATCCATGCTGATACAAATGATTGAATAAATAAATGAGAAAGAGAAGACAAATAATTATGAATAATTTATGTAGCTATTCTTCCCTCATAGAGGTGGACAGAACTCCCACTCATTAAGCCTGAGCTGTGCATAGTAACCTCAAGAGTACAGTATAGAAAGTGGGCAGTGAAAAGAGGCAAGCAATTTTACAGCGACAAAGGGAGACCTGACAAACACTGTTTCAGCCAAATGATCAAGGTCAACATCAATAGTGACTACATATGTTCATAGTATGTGCCCTTAAAATGATGTAATGAAAATGCCAACTTTACTGTTGTGATCTTTTCCCCCAAAACACATAACCCCAACTCAATGACAAGAAAAACATCAGACAGATCCCAATTGACAAACATTCTATAAAATACCTGACAAGTACTCCTCAAAACTGTCAAGGTCATAAAAAGAAAAGAAAAAAAGGAAAAAAAAAGAGATGAGAAGAGGAGAGGAAAGGAGAGGAGAGGAGAGGAGAGGAAGAGAAGAGAAGAGAAGAGAAGAGAAGAGAAGAGAAGAGAAGAGAAGAGAAGAGAAGAGAAGAGAAGAGAAGAGAAGAGATGGCGAGAGGAGAGGAGAAGAGAGGAAAGGAGAAAGAGAAGAGAAGAAAAAAGAAGAAAATTTAAAAAAAGAAAAAAGAAGAGAAAAGAGAAAAGAAAAAAGAAGAAAGGGAAGGGAAGGAGAAAAAAATAGGAAAGGGAAAGGGAAAGGAAAAGGAAAGGAAGAGAAAGGAAGGAAAGGGAAGGGAAGGGAAGAGAAGGGAAGGAAAGGAAAGGAAAGGAAAGGAAAGGAAAGGAAAGGAAAGGAAAGGAAAGGAAAGGAAAGGAAAGGAAAGGAAAGGAAAGGAAAGGAAAGGAAAGGAAAGGAAAGGAAAGGAAAGGAAAAAGAAAAGAAAAGAGAAAAGTAAAAAAAAGAAAAAGTCTGAAAACCTGTCACATCCAAGAGAAACCTAAGGAGACATGGCAACTAAGTGTTATATAGTGTCTCATAAGTCATCCTGGAACAGAAAGGGGATATTAGGCAAAAAATAAAGACAGCTAAATAAAGTATGAGCTTTAGTTTAATAGTACTCAGTTGTTTCATTAATTTTGAAAAATGTAACATACTAATGTAAGAGGTTGATCACAGAGGAAACTGGCTATGGGATATATGAGGTCTCTCTTTACTATCTTTGCAATTTTTCTCTAATTATAAAACTGTTCTAAAATTAAATGTTTATGGGGCACCTGGGTGGTTCAGTCTGTTAAGCATCTGCATTCACCTTTGGTCATGATTCCAGGGTCCCAGGATCAAGCCCAGAGTCGGGCCCCCTGCTCAGCAGGGAATCTGCTTCTCCCCGCTTTCATGCGCGCATGCGCTCTCTCTCTCTCTCACTCACTCATGCTCTATCTCTCAAATAAATAAATAAAAGAAAGGGAAAAAATCACCAGAAGTACAAAAAGAAATAGGAAAACACACAGTCACACAGGGAGATGCTTTCAGTCATTCATAAAAAAGGCAAACCAAAAAAATTTAAAAATCACTAAAGATATAGTATAGTTTAACAACATGGAATTTTGGATAAGTCAATTTGTTATTATGAGATACTTCCCGGACACTGTGGGAATGCAGCATCCTTGGCCCCCTACCCTGAATGCCAATACTCCTCCCAGACTATTAAGGCACCAGCTGCCCCCAGACTTTCCCAAATGCTCCTGAGGCTCACACTCCTTCCCCATAGCACACACTCTGTCTGCAGCACACACTGAATGAAGTAGAACTTCTTCTGTGACATAATCATGCTCTCTCCATCACAGCCCTCTCTAAGGCACTTTTAACTATACGTCGATGTGCCCGAATTCCACACTGGGATGTAATTTCTTATATGTGACTGACCAAATAGCACCACAATGTTAGAAAATCATCTTTTATTCTTATAATAGTATTAAACAACACTTATTAAGCACTTATTTAACAATGTGTTTAAACTTTCTTATCTGTAAAATAGAGATGATAATAGTCATTTTGCTTGAAGTCTTAAGTAGCATAATGTCTTTATAGCTGTTAGCACAGCACCTGAGATTACAAAGACACAGCTGAGTAGTGTTATTATGAAATTATTCCCTGCAAAAGCTGGCTCCCTGTGATGTTGGGAGCAGGATAGAGGTTAAAGTTATGCATGTCTAACCTAAGAGTGGCGTCCTGGGAATTTGAAGGATTGGCATCTAAAAGCCCAGACAATGGTCCGAGATTACAATCAGGAGAACATCACAGCTAAAACATCTTCAACTCTATACCTGGATAGTGTTCTTTGGCATTATGAGGATATGATAAGTTGGAAGGAAAATCAGAGGACAGAGTTTGTAAGACTGGAGCGAGGGCAGGATTTGATGTGGGGTTCTAAACAGTTGCTGTGGTCGGGAGAGGGCAGGTATCCCCTTGTTGTGTGTACTCCTTGGACTCACTCACGGGGAGGATCAATACTCCTCCTGGCTGAGGATGCGCCCAGGGTGAAAGGAAAGGGAAAGAAGCCTCTTTGAGTCAATAGACCCAGAGCCTCTATTTGACTCAACTCTCTACTCACACTTCTTCATGAAGGGCTGAAATGGCCAAATGTCAGTTTGAGATGCCAAGAAAAAGAATGCAGGGTAGAATGCCAGAGATAAAGGTCAGTGACACAAAGACAAGGGACACAGTGAACAGAGGCATCCCATTTCTCCCCAACTGTGGGAACAGGCTCACACTAACACTGGTGATGGCCCTCTATTTGTCACTCTTCTTTATTCAAATAGCCAGTCACTTAACATTAACACTAAACATTGCTTCTTCAATGCCAGGCACTGCTTTTAGTCTCCTTCATGACTTCCTGTGTGTCAGCTAGAGGGCCACTTAATATCACTGGGAAGTCTAGCTATGGTATTGCCTTCAAAGTGACAGGAAAATAAATCTCTCATGCCTGTCCACCAATTGTGGAAATCTGTGTTGTTGTGGGCATGTAGGTGTGTTGTAAAAGTCAGTAGGCCAAAAAAGATAAAAATGTTCATACTATTTAATGATCACCACATCATCTTTTTGATGGCTGACAACCGCTAAATGGGAAGAGGAAGGAACAGAATACATGCCTATTGAAAGCAATGTCTATGTTGATTAATTGTATATTAAAAATCTTTAGACCACTAATGTGCTTAAAAAATTCTTTACCACGTTCTGGGGGGTTCTGATAGATTTGAATAAATAAGTCAATGTCAGAGCTGAGCATTCATGGCTTTTTCACCTACTGCATCCAGCCCAAACTTCTTAGCCTTTTTGCACTAACATGGCGAGTGCTCATGAAAGTCATGCAGACCTGCTTTCTTTATTATATGATAAAGGAAAGGAGACCAGAGAATTTTCCAAGGTCAGGGAGCCAAATGTGACTCAGTAGTGCCTGCAAAGTTAACACAAAAGTGAATCTAAGTGACAGCTGGTTGGGTTCCCTCTGGGATCAAGAACCTGGCATCCCCCCCATGAAGCCCCCCAAATGGAATAAGGATTGTCTTATCCTCACTCCTTCCCAATCACTGCTGCTATCATTCCTGTTCATTGATTTGGGATCTCTTAAAATCATCAAATATACTACAACAGAGCTAAAATCAGACATGGGAAAATGTCCCTGATGCTGGAGCCCCCAGACCAAGCCTTTGATGTGTACTATATACTCTTCTAGGGGCAGCCAGGAGGGGGCCCCCAGTCTGCACTATACACAGGCCCCAAACTCTGTCCTCCTCCCAGACTGGGAGGAAATACCCCATATCTTGGCCCATGCATCTACACCTTCACATTATCTAATCTCAAACCTAGGACAGATGGTTCCATGAGTTCTGATTTTCACAGAGAGATAGGATAGTTAATATTGACCAGCTTCTGTCTTACTTAACTCTTTAAAAAAAATGAGGTAGAAAAATTAAGGATCTGGCAACTTCTCTGAAACAGAAGAAGAAAAATACAGGGAACACCACACACATAGCTCTAATTTGACCTGGTTTCTGCAGCAGAAAATGTAAAATCCAATTAATATGTCAAGAAATGATCATACCAAAGTCTCTGTTGTTTCATTTCCAGAGACTTTGGACACAGAAAAAATCTGAGGGACTTGGAGGGAGGGGGGTGGAGGGATGGGAGAGCCTGGTGGTGGGTACTGGGGACACCTAAAGCATGGAGCACTGGGTGTGGGGAATGGGGAATGAATCTTGGAACACTGGGAAAAAAAATTTTAGTAACAATAAAAAAAAAGAAATGTATATATAAAAAAAAGAAATGATCATACCACATGTGCTACTATTATTTCCCACTTAAACTTCACATCGAATGTGAGCTAAAACGTGACAAATGCTAAGTTCATTCAGGCCACTTCACAGGCTTCTCTAGGAGATATGTAGTAGAAAAGTTCGAGAAGCACCAAAGTAGGCCAAAGTTCTCCTTTTGTATGTGAGGGAAATGAGGCCCATGCACATCATTAATGGCAGATCCAGGCCACCGCTGAGGGGACAGAGGCCTCAGAGAATGTGGTAAGCTTAGACAAACATCACTTCAGTCAATGAAGGAGGTCAATAGGGACCTCCCAGGGTCCTGCTGGTCTTGGTTCAGTCCTTGTAGCCACGTCACCTGTTCCACCAATCACAGTGGCACAAGAGACCAGGTGTGAGAAGGATACTGAACTCAGAACAGACACCTCACCTTTCCCTTAGGCCAACAAGCCAGACGCTTTGATTCTCACACCCCTCATGATCTCAGTCACCACTAACTGTCCAAGCCACCCATGTCATCATTAACAGTATGACATTTTCCTTACACGGCTCTGTACATCCATAACCTAATGCAATTTTTCACTCCTTGCCTAGCTCTCAAACATTTACCTCATGCTCTCTGGAATACTCCATCTGGCATCAATAAATTTCCCTGCTTCCTCAATCTCTTCTTTTAGATTCCTTCACCTCTGAAACTCACTGCACTTGAATCACTCTAAGGAGACTATTTCTTTAGAGACCCTCTGACTGATGGCTACTCTCTTATAACTCAAGTGCCTGAGGGCCTAGGGGAGGGTTAGATGCCATCCTTAATGCTTATTGCTTAATTATCTCTCTTCCCTTCTCCCAAGACCCACAGGAGAATCTCTTTAAGTGTACATGTCATCAGACCATACAATCTACTACCCCTCTGCTTGGATCTGAATATTCATGTCTCCCCAAAATTGATATGTTCAAATTCTAATGCCCACTGTGGTGGTGTTAGGAGGTGGGACTTTTGGGAGGTGCCTAGGCCACAAGAGTGGAACCTCATGAATGGGATCAGTGCCTTTACAAAAAAGACTCCTCAGAGCTCCCTAGCCCTTCCACCAGGTGAGGAAACAGCAAAAAATCTGTAGTCTACAACCCAGAAGAGGGCCTTCACCTGTACACAACCATGTTGGCAGCCTAATCTTAGACTTCCAAGCTCCAGAACTGTGAGAAATAGGTTTCTGTTGTCTATAAGCCACCCAGTCTGTGGCATTTTATTATTGGCACCTAAAGAGACTAACACAATTTCCTTGTTGTGGTCTTTTTCCAACTCTTGGTAACTCCCTTCAGTGGGAGATTTTAGAAAGTGGCAAATCACCAATATTACTATCATTATTTGTAATGATTTTTAAATCCCATCAAAATGGCAGAAATCCACAAAGTGAGGTGGGGGGAGAAAGAGAGAGTAGGAAAGGAAAATGGAGGAAAAATAAGAAGCTCCTTGACTGACAGAGCAGAGAAGGCTAAATACAACTTGTGGAAATCAAAAAGCAGCAAGGTGACTCCTGCCACAGACCTATTTTACCTGCAAGGGCATACACATCTGTTGCATTAGGTACTGAAGTCAGAGGAGCAGGATGGAAGTGGAAAACAATAAAATTATTGAAAGTTTGATGAGGGACCAATGAAAAATATGGATCTCCTTATATTTCCTACAAAGCTGAGTTACTTGTCCTTCCTCTCCCTGGAAGAACCCTATTTACTCTCTCAACCTTAACTGAAGAAAGGTTGGACCTTGACAATATGAGGCACAGGGAAAGTTTGACATTGACACCACTTCAGTCAATGAAGACAACCCAATACTGAAAACAAGAGATTAATTGGGAGTTGGCCTGCTTTCAATAGTGAGCCTCTGGCTTCTTTTCCCTGTTCAATTTCCAAACCTTGAAAGTCAACTTTATATAACATACTCAAACAAGAGATTGAAGCTACCTCTCTGGGGAAACTAGCCAGCTCAAGACAAAAAAAAAAAAAAAAAATCTACAAGACCTACAGCCATTGAGCTTTGGTTGTACCATAAATCAACATTCCTCTGCCTGATCAATTTACAATGAAGTGCATCACTTGGCAAATGGACCATTCAGCCACCACCATGACCCTCTAAAGACTCAGAGTGAGATACCAAATATCAGTTTAATGTGTTTTTTAAGAACCAAGAATTACCAACTATTTGAGAAAACATTTAACACGGAGGTCAGAGAAAAAAAATTAAAAAATAACTTAAGGAACACAGAAGATCAATAGACAATGTTATGAGTAGAGGGAAATATGAGAAAAATTAATATCCTCAAGTGATAGGAAAAATACTGCTTCTGTTATATTGATTGCAAGATATGTAAGAAAAAGAAGACTACAGAGAAAAAACTATTAGAGACAAAAATGATTATGCTCTAAATTAAAAATGTAGGCAAATTTAAAGATAATTATGTAGAATATAAAGAAAAGCAGATTATTACTAGGAGAAAAAAATTAAAAATGTGTCCAGTATCTCTTAAGGATATAGTAATGAATGTATTTATATAGTACCATTGCAATAAACAGCACAAATACATACACACAGAGAGCACATAGTGAACTAAAGACCAATATCTGAATAATAATTGCATTAGGAAAGTTATTATCTCATTCACTAAGTAAGCCACTGGATCACATAATATGAGACATCAATTTTATATGAATTTTTTCTTTTCATCCAGGGACCTTTTGTGCAACTATACTTGTGTACCAATGTACTAGTATATTTAACACTTTGTAAATGATATTCTTCATATTTTCATGTTAAAGGTAGGATGGTTATAGGAATGCATTTGAAATCTAAGTGGGTTTTTCAATGTCCTATTATAAACATATCCAGTCAAGGCAAAAGGCCTTAACCAAATAATAAAAATTCTATGTACATCAGAGAAAATAAATGTTAAGTATTATTTTATTCAGGATCCAGTATCCTATATCTGCTTGTCTTTTTTTAGAGACAGATTTTTAACTCAAAAGCAATGTAAACAATCACACATTTATATTTGATTTTACCTTACTGTTCTCTATTTAGTAGCTAGTTACATTTTAAAAGATATGGTGGGTATTGCCATTTAATTAATAATAGAATTAACAGAACTAAGGAGGAAATTACAGAGAAGATAAATAAGGTATTGGTGAAGTAATTATTCCCTTGTGGCTTAATCATTAAAGACCATAAACCAATGAGCCATGTGAAAGTTTACTATTGATGCTTTTCTAGGCACTAAAATTTGTATGTGATATAAATATCCTATTTGTAACATATGATTGTTGGAGACTCAATGAGCCATTTGAATGGCAAACAGTTAATACATTACTTCCTGTCCTTCTTCTTTACTCATACTATTTGTAAGAAAAGTTTAATTGCTCCAATATTCTTTTAAATAACTGAATTGTTTGTTTGTTGTATTTTCTCCCTGAAATACAGAATGGCTGAAAATAATTCATTGTGAAGTTGAATAATAACCATGACTTTGTGTTACAGGGACATAATCAGCTTGGAAATTCTTTTAAAAGCTGTTTCAATTAAATTCAAATAGTAAATGGAGAATTTTTATCAGTATGGGGCAAACATGTTCTACATGTAAGAAACTACAATTTCTCATGCTATGTTCTCAAATTAATTTTCTTCTAAGAATACCATCAGTTATTTCAAAGCTGAGATTCTTAGAAGTCCAGAAATCATTCTTGAATCAAAGTTCTTCCTGAGAATCAACCTCTCCTTGGCAAATAAACAAATACTGAGTAAGGTCCTGGAGGATGGAGAAAACATCTGAGGCACTGCTGCATCATCTCATGGTTGGGACCAACAGTGGAGACTTAATGAGTCCCACTAAAAGGGATAAGGCTACTATTCTTTTTTTTTTTTTTTTAAGATTTTATTTATTTACTTGACAGAGAGAAACACAGCCAGAGAGGGAACACAAGCAGGGGGAGTGAGAGAGGGAGAAGCAGGCTTCCTGCCGAGCAGGGAGCCTGATGTGGGACTTGATCCCAGGTCTCCGGGATCATGACCTGAGCCGAAGGCAGTCGCTTAACCAACTGAGCCACCCAGGCGCCCCAAGGCTACTATTCTTGAAACACAGCATGTGGCAGCCCATCAGGGATCAGGATGCTCATCCGAGATGTGCTCTCTTCACTTCTGCATAGTCCACACACTGCTTATATCTAATCTCACAAATGATTTTTCTTCTCAAATCATGTTCTGACTATCCACTATGGTGCCAATGATTTACCGTTACCACTTTCTTCTCATCTAGGATCTTTCCAGGCATGTAGTGAGGACTAAAATCGTTCATTCATCTATACATTCATTAATTCAAAATTATTATCGAATGCATGCTCTGGGCCAAACATTGTTTTAGGTGCTCAGAGTATGGCAGTACACAGTTCCCCCCAAGTAACTTACACTGAAAGGCTCAGAATAAGAGCACAAATGGATCCTATTTACCACGTGTCCAACTTTGAACAGTTACGCATCTAACTGAAAAAAGCCTGAATAACATGCATTTTATCTAGCCATCCTAAAAAAATATAACTTTATGATATTCAAGTTCAAGTTTAGAATACTCAAACTCCTTGCAAATTTCTACTAGAATATGGCAGTGCAAAGAAGAGAGCCAGCCCCCCCAGCCTCTGGCCCCCATCTGAAGCTACCCTACCCTCCTCTGACCATTTCCTCCTCTCACTCTTCTCCTTTCTCTTCTGTAAAGGTCTTCCTACACGCTGTGGACTCCTCTAGGAATCTTCTAAGACTGTCCAACTCAGTCTACGCTTTCTGAAAACAACTCTTTTTTTTAAGTATTTTACTTATTTATTAATTAATCTTTTTATTTTTTTGAGACAGAGAGACAGAGAGTATGAGTAGGATGAGGGGCAGAGAGAGAAGGACAGGGATAGGTAGAGACTGGGACCCCACATGGGGCTCAATACCAGACTGTGAGATCATGACCTGATCCAAAGTTAGATGCTTAAATGGCTGAGCCACCCAGGCACCTCTGACAACAACTCTTGAGCATAGGGTTACAGTCAGAAAAAAGGGTTCAAGTAGACTCTTGGAAAGATGCTCAGGAATGCCTAAGGAAGGAATTCTGAGGTCATTAGTATCTACAATGGTCTAGAAAGGGGAGTTAGTTCTCTAGATGAACAGATCCTCCTTCTCTCCCACCAGGGTTTCGAAATGTCAGGACTTCTCCAATGACTCCAGTGCTCTGAGGTAAACCATGAGAACAGATCAATTAATAAAGAAAGTTTCCTACCTTTGGGACCTCCTTACCAATTTTACAGAGTTTGCCTTTTCTGCTCTCCCTGTGAAATTAACTGAGCTTGGAGCTTACTTCTGGGGGAATTTCTTTTTTTTTTCCTTTTTTTTTACTATGAATTCAATTTTTTCAATTTATATAGTTCTATTCAGGTTATCTATCCTTGGTGAATTTGGGTAGTTTGTGGTTTTCAAGGAATTACTCCATTTCATTGAAATTGTCAAATTTGCGTGATTGGAATTTGGGACTGGAGGAGATTATGCTGAGTGAAATAAGCCTAGCAGAGAAAGTCCAGTATCATATGGTTTCACTTACTTGTGAAGTATAAGAAGTAACATTGAGGACACTGGGAGAAGGAAAGGAGAAGTGAACTGTGGTAAATTAGAGAGGGAGATGAAGCATGAGAAACTTTGGACTCTGAGAAACGAACTAAGGGTTTTGGAAGGGAGGGAGATGGAGGGATGGGTGAGCCTGGTAGTGAGTATTGAGGGCATGAGTTGCATGGAGCACTGGGTGTGGGGCATAAACAATGAATCTTGGAACACTGAAAAAATAAAATAAATTATTATTAAAAAAGAACTTATAATATTTTCTAACATTTGTGATATTTTCCTATTATTGCTTTCTTATTAATACTTTAATATTTTCTTATTACTCTTTCAATACCTGTGAGTTCTCAATATATTGAGATCCTTTCTCATTCTTGACCATAGTAATTTGCATATTATCTCTTCTTTGTGAATCTGGCTAGAGGTATAACAATTTCATTGACCATTTCAAAAATAAGATTTTTGTTTCATTGATTTTCTATTTATTATTCTGCTTTTATTCTGACTTCTGCTCTTAACCTAAATTATTGCTTTCCTTTCCCCCCTTTTCCCCCTACTTTCTTAAAGTAGAAAATTAGGTGGTTGATTTCTTTCTTATAAAAGAAATAAGGTCAGGGTTTCTGGACAGTTCAACTGGTTAGGTGTCAGACTCTTGAATTCAGCTCAGTCATGATCTCAGGGTTGTGAGAACAAGCCCCATGTCTTGGCTCTGCACTGAGCCTGGAGCTTGCTTTAGTTTCTCTCTCACCCTCTCCCTCTACTCCTCTCCCCACCACTTGCTCTCTCTCTCAAAAACAAACAAACAAAAAACAAATCTTTTATAATGTAAGTTGTCATGAATTGAATTGCATCACCCCTAATTTCATATACTGAAGTTCTAACCCCCAGTACTTGAGAATGTGACCTCATTTGGAAATAAAGTCCTTGTAGGAGTGATTAAATTAGAATGAAATCATTCTGCAGTAGGATGGGTCCCTAACCCAGTGTGATGGAGCCCTTATCAGGGGAAATTTGGATGCACTACATGAATACAGGGAGAATAATACCATGTGAACACAAACATGACCACCTATAGGCCAAGGAGAGAAACCTAGAAACAATTCCTCCCTCACAGCCTTCAGAAAGAACCAGCCTTGCCAACTTCTTATTTCCATACTTCTGGCCATCAGAACTGTGAGATAATAAATGTTGGCTAAGCCACTCAGTTTGTACTACTTTGCTATGGTAGTCCTGGCAAACTAAAACATTAACTTTTAAGTGCTATAAATTTCTCTCTAAAGCACTGTTTTAGCTGCATCTTGCAAATTTAACTATTTTGTTCTGTTAAAATATTTTCTTATCTTCCCTGAGACTTCCTTTTTGGTCCTTGGTTTAATAATGGTGTGCTATTTACTTTTCAAATATTGAGAGATTTTTGAGCTAACTTTCTGTTGATTATTTCTTAATTAGTTCCATTACAAGAAGAAAACAACATTTTTTTTATTGTTACTTAAATTTTTTTTCCAGTCTTCCAAGATTCATTCCCCATTCCCTACACCCAGTGCTCCACGCATTAGGTGCCCCCAGTACCCACCACCAGGCTCTCCCATCCCTCCACCCCCCTCCCTCCAAGTCCCTCAGTAGAAAACAACATATTTTTAAGATTTCAATTCTCCAAAAATGTTTACCATTTGTTCTATGATGCAGGATATGGTAAATCTTCGTAAGTGTTCGTTTGAACTTGAAAAGAATGTGCATTTTGTTTTTGGTGGATGGGGTGTTTTATAAATCTCAGTTAGATCTAAGTTTATTACCTCTTTACTGATTTTTCTCTCTACTCTTTCCACTATTGATTATTTAGAAAATGGGATGAAATTCTTCAACTCTGTGAATCTGATTTGTCCATTTTGCCTTTCGATTCTATCAACTTTTACTTCATGTCTTTTAAAACACTTTTTTAAGGAGCATACACATTTAGAAATCTGATGTCTTTTTGGTGAATGGAGGCTTTTGTCATTATGTAAAGTATTTCTGTATTTCTATAAATTTCCTAAGCTCTAAATTGATATTGTCTGATATTAACATAACCACCCATGCTATTTTGTTTTTACTATTAGTGTATACATGGTATATCTTTTTCATCCTTTTACTTTTAACCTATTTATAACTTATTAGAGTATTTAAAGTGAGTTTCTCAGAGAAACTCATATTTTGGAAGGGATTCTAATAGTGGAATTGTTAAGTTCTTACTATGTAACAGTTACGTACTAGGTGCTACAAATACAGCATGGGGGTTACACATTTTTTATGAAGTCCAAAAAAAGAAAGTTTACTAATTAATTTAGTACATAAAATGTGTATTGTGAATCAACTTCAGCTTCATAGAGTTATAATATATTCATAATATCTTATATCTGGATATCACCCTGGAAGGTGAAACTGGTGCTCTAAGCAGGACACTTTCCTTTCAGGATATGACCACAAAGGAGAATAGGGAACAGATGCTGCCATTAAGTGTAATAATAAGTTACACATTGATAATGAGCTTTTTCTGGCTGGATGTGTCAGCCATGCAATTTTCTGCAGGGACCAAATCCTGTCTAAAGAGACTTTCTTCCAAGGGACTCCTCTTTGCTTTCATTCCATTCTGACCACCAGTTTCCTGATTGTAATTGTTAGCATATAACACCTTCCCACATGTCAATTTCCAAAATTATAGCTTGTTTTCTGATGATTACAGCTTAAGGGGTTATTTCCTGTTCCCTTACCACTGTCAGTCTGCAAATCACCATGTAGTAAAGGCTATTTCTGTGGAGGTTCCTGCAGATGGCTAACTTCTTAGGGGGACTTGTCTTTATTTCCATGTGGTAACATTTCCCCAACCTCAACCTAGACACGAGAATCCATATGGCCTGTGAAAGAAAAGAAGTCAGTCTTCACTCTACTTACACCCAAACCTCAGACTCTAAGATCAAAACAGAAACAGAAGATACGTAAAGCAGGCTGAATCACAAAAGGAGATCCTAGAAGTAAGAAAACAGGCTGAGGCCTAAAGAGGATTGCTTTGGGAGAACTCACAATGAGAAAGAGGATGGAAAGAGGAGGAGAAATCACTCTTCAACGACAATGGAACATCATGGGAGGATATGTGATTTTGACTGAAATAAAAGGCCAAGTTCAGGCAGTTGTGGTCAAATAAGAAACAAAGGTCTTTATCATTGGAATCTACCAGAGAAATATGGATTCCCAACTTTTCAAGAAGCTCAAAAGCCAAGACATGATATCAGCTAAGGACAAAGATCCAGAGAAATAATATAAGGATCCCGCCGCCATTAGACTCATTTGCTGTTGTAGGTTGGTTTCATTAGAAGGTAGTGATGAAGATTAGTATCCAAAAAAAATATATATTAGGTGAACATCAACAGACAATGGATAAGGAAAAGGTGGTATATACACATGAAAGAATATTATGTAACCATAAAAAAGGATGAGATCAGGCCATTTGAGACCATGGATGGACCTAGAGAGTATTATGCTAAGTGAAATTAGTCAGACTGAGAAAGCAAATGCCATAATTCCACTCAAGTTCCTCAAAAAATTAAAAATAGAATTGCCAGATTATCCAATAATTCCACTACTGAGTAATTACCCGAAGAAAATAAAAATACTAATTCAAAAAGATATACACACCCCTATGTTTCTTGTAGCATTATTTACAACAGCCAAATTATGGAAACAACCCAAGTATCCACCAAGAGATGAATGAATTAAGAAGATGTGGTATATGTATGCAATGGAACATTATTCAGTCTAAAAAAAAGAATGAAGCCTTGCCATTTGCAACAATATGGATGGATCTAGAGGGTAAAATAAGTCAATCAGAGAAAGAGAAATGCCATTTGATTTTATTCATATGTGGAACTTAAGAAACAAAACAAATGAAAAAAAGAAAAAAGGGAAACAAAAAAGCAGACTCTTTTTAAAAAATATTTTATTTATTTATTTGATAGAGAGAGAGAGAGGGCAAGCACAAGCAAGGGAGTGGGAAGCAGAGGGAGAAGGAGAAGCAGGCTCCCTACTGAGTAAGGATGCCAATGCAGGGCTCGATCCCAAGATGCTAGGATCATGACTGAGCTGAAGGCAGATGTTTAACCAACTGAGCCACCCAGGTGCCCCCAAAAAGCCAACTGTTAACCATAGAGAACAAACTGATGGTTACCAGAAGGAAGGTAAGTGAGGCGATGGGTGAAACAGATACAGGGGATTAAGAGAACGCTCGTCATGACGAGCACTGAATAATGTAAGGAATTGTTGAAAATCATTCTATTGTACAACTGAAACTAACACTATATGTTAATTATATTTTCTTTTTTAATTAATAGTTATTATAAATTATTATTATAATTATATATATAAATAATTATTGTAAATATAAAATTATCATAAATAAATTCTGTAAAAAGTTACTGGAGGATCCCAGGGAACCTCTCCTCCTAAGGGAAACTTAGAAGAGGAAGAAAACATGGCCCCTGCTGGTACAGCTGGTCTTGAAGTCATAAGAGATACTTATTGTCTCCCCACTTTACTGTTGATTTTGGATTCTCTTTGTCCTCAGCTAATATGTCTGCCTGTCTCAGTGGTTTATCTTGTGACATGATTGGCAATCACATTCCTAAAGAACCTGAGTCCCTGGTCACAACCGTGTTCTTAGGCCAGGATGCTTTTGTCTTTTTGCCATGAAAACTGGGCAAAAGTATACCAAAAGGTACCCAAGTGCATATTTGCACACCAAACATATTCTTCCCTGCCCCTATATATCCCTTTCTCCTCTTGATGACCATTGACCATCTCTTCCAAGATGGTGACTCTTCCTATTTCCTGTTCTTCCCTGAGCAAGAGGTATTTTATCATGGTGGTAGTCATAGCTTGTGGTTCAGTGAGAATCTTGTTATATCCCTCTGGTTGGAAGGGTCATCTTTGGCAACTAACATCTACACTCTCAGAATCCAGATTTGCATATAAAAAAACAAAAATTCCCCCAAGGGACTTACTGGGACTCACAGTCAGTAGTACACTTCTGCTTCCACCTCTTGGTTCATAGACCAATGGATTCTACCTATCAGAGACATAACACATACAAAAGTTTTTGCCATTCTTGTCCCTTGATTGAGCACACTCAAAATCCAGTTCTTATGTACGTACAGCTCCTACCAATAGACATCGGCCAAGTTCTGCAACTCCTCTGGAATATGTAGCCTTTTCTCCCTTCTCAGGCTTAGCATGACTCCAGCTAGGTTCTGTTAAAACTGAATCCTGGTCATTGACCTTGTGGCCTGAAGGGGAGTCAGCAACAGATCCTGAGGAGCTGTCACAGGTTGTTCTCAGGTGGAGAGATCCCTGCATTATCTTCAGGCAAGGTGGGAGTACTACCCCTTAACAGGGAAGTATGAGCCACTGCAGCAGGCACAAAGGGGCCACAGAAATCTAAATGTGCAAGATCCTTAGATTCATCAATTCAGATGCCTCATCCCACATGTCAGTGTCCCATTATCTCCCAGAAGTGGCAATGATTTTGCAAAAGCATACTTGCCTAGGGTGAAATTTTCATGCTTTTTGGAGCTCTATTACTTTCCTGATTAAGACCTGGGTTTGGTCCAAGGCTTTATTTGTCCTCTAGCTACAGGAAGTGAAAAAGTCCTTGTTGTGCTACCATGTAACCCTCAACAGCCTACATTAAGCTTATAATTGCTGATTAACCACACTCAGAATTCTCTCATTTTTCCAAAGTATCAATAATATTTAATGACAGCCACCCAATTTCACTATCTTTATAATATATACTATACCCTACATAGTGTATATGGTATACTCTTTTCCATCACATTTTGCAAATGCATAGCCCCTGCTCCTGTATTTCCTGACACTGCAGTGCCATTCCTGTTCACCAAAGGTAAAAGTTTTAACAAACACCCAGCTATATACCAGGAATAATCTGTGATCTAGGTGGGGGTTTCATTGCCAGCTGGGTTGGAAGAGACCTGAATTCCAAATCTCTTCTTGGTATCTTCTTTCTTAGACCATTCCTGGCACCAGCTATCACAGGATACGTTCTCAGGAAGGCAGACTATGATGAAGATTAGCACATGGAGAGCTTACTAAGGAATATTACTTCAAGCAACAGCAAAGAAAGTAAAGGCAAGAAGCAGGACTGAGCAGAGGAAGAACATGGCTATGATGTAGTCTTAACAAAGGATTCAACTGATGGCAAGGGAGATCTGAATCGAGATAGTCCTTCAGAGGTGCCCCAAGTTGGGGTGATGTGCCCAGGCCATCATGTCCTTGCCCTGGAAAGAGAGTGTGACTTTGGAAAAGCCTGCTCCCATTAACTAAGCTATTATTTGCTGGTAGTACTCCTAAGAGCTGCAGAAATAAGTCATTTCATCCTGCAGTGCGATCTAGAAGGTCCATCACAGCATCCACTACACTCACGTATATGGAGAGAGCTTGGTCACACAAGTTAGGTTGAGGTTCCAAATGTTTTAGCTAAAATGAAGCTGCAAATCAAGGCAGAGCAAGGAAAATGCCAGCTTGATGTCCTGTGAATCTATGATGTTTGAACCTCTTTCTTCAGTTTTCTCAAAGCATGACTGGTATGAGCTTGGGATGAGCAAAGCCTACAAATGATGTGACATGGCCTGTGGCCCTGGCTGTGGGGTTACAGAGCTGTGAGCACAGAGAGAGACCCTGCAGACCCCACTGTGGCAAAGGAGACCCTAGGATTTTTGATGTCTTTGGAAATGCAGCTTTTGGTATCAAACAGAAGACTTCCAAACACTTATTAGGATACTCCTTAGGGTTCTCTAAGTGGAAAAAAAAAGAAAAAAAAAGCTTAATTCTGAGGGTCTTAGGAACAATTCATTAAAACAAAAAACTGAAGTTTCAAATACTGAATTAAAAATTCTAAAAGGAAGTTGAAATACTTGGGTAAATTCTTAGAAGATTAGGTAGTTGAAAACAATTTGTCCTTACAAGATTTTGATTTCTACAGTTTGAGATAATTATTTTTACGATTATTTATAATTGTATGTGTTTAAAATTGAAGGAAATACGAGACAGTCCCTGATGCAAACAAAACAACACCCCACTCCTGCGCTGCTGCAACAGCTCAGCTCTGGCTTCTGATTACAGACTCCCTGCCCTCCCTGCAGCCAAGGGAGACTTCCCGAATTTTGCGTGTCAGACCCTGCTTAAAAATCACTGATTAAGGAGGGCCTGTATTGCAAGGAGCACTGGGTGTGGTGCATAAACAATGAATCTTCTTGGAACACTGAAAAAAATTAAATTAAATCAAAAAAAATCACTGATGGCCACACCCTGCCCCATGGTGAGGTCTGCATGGCTAGGCCAGTTGGATCCCCAGGACCCTAAAGCATCCAGCTATCTGCGTTCCCCTCACCTGTGCAGGCAGCACTCTATTGCCTGGTCACTCTTCTCGTGTCCCTAAAATGGTGACTTACTCTACCACCCATTCTTCCACGTCTATCAACCTTCTAAGATAATTTGAAATTTCCCTAAGTGGAAGGTCATCCAAGAACCTCCTTCTCACAGTTCCCCTGACCTGAATGAGCAGAGGACAGGGCAGTACTGAGAATTACACAGGAGAGGATCCATGCAGGTGAGTCCTCACCAACGGTGAGGCACAGGCACCCCTAGGGACGCTGGGTGATGCCACTTGAGTCAGACTCCCTACACATAAGTCTCAGCTAAAATTTCATAGTGGGAGACCATAAAATTAGTCCATATAAAATTTTTTTTCTGAGCCGCTAATCAGCCTGGTCAAGGACAGAATGCCCAGACTGCCCTCTCTGCACCTGCCAATTAATCAGTTAAATGACAACCCAAAAAAGTACAAGTAAAATCCACTATATCCTGAGTGCCTGAAGTTTGTATTTTATCCCTCTCCCACCCTTCTATCTTATCAATGTCAGTTTTCACTTTGTTTCTTACTCAAACTATAAGTGACTTCCTCATATGTAAGTCATCTTCATGTAAATGACTAAACAGCATGTACAATAATTTTTTAAATGTGTTTGAATAACTCTTTAATATCACCAAGCACGTAGTAGAATCATACTGTCAATATATTTTTATTAGGTTAAGTAAAGTTGCTGACTTCAAATAAACACATTTTAGTTAGGTAATTAACATAATATTGCTCTTCCGACATCCTTAAGGAAGCTCCAAATAGGAAATTTACCTTAATAACAACAAACTTAAGTCTTGCTCCAATCTGTAATCACTTTAGGTCATCAAGATTTTGCTTGCTATTATATCTTATATTTACTGAGAAGAGAGGTATTTCAATTGAGTAGAAAAATACATGAATTTGGAGTTTAAATCTTGGCTCTTCCTATTACAAAACCCTGGTAATATAACTAGCTTCTCTCTATTCCTTGACAGTAAAATGACCCCAGTAATTTATAACTATTAAGTAATTTTGAGGGTAAAACGAAATAAGCAATGTAAACTCTTTGAGAACATGGTTGAGACTTACTTTTGCCCTCTGTTTTTGTCAGGGTGTTCTCATCTGTTAAACCGACCATGCTCTTTATATACAATTTATACATGTTCCTAAGAAAGATAGGAAATCTTAATAAACTACAATGTGCTATAGAAGCCCCAATATTTAATTCCCCAAGCTGAAGAGCAATGAGTTTGTATCAAATGGAGAATGACCACAAGTTTATATGATCACAGGAAAAGATGAGAGGAAGTCAAATGTGCCATGTTGCTATGATACCAAATATTCCAATATTCTGAAGGAGAGATCAAGAGAGCAAGTGATAAATGTATCTTTTTTTTTTTTTAAGTAGTCTTGACAGCCAGCATGGAGCCCAATGAAGGGCTCCAACTCAGGACCCTGAGATCAAGGCCTGAGCTGATATCAAAAGTCAGACAATTAACCAACTGAACCACCCAGACACCCCATTAAACACCTTTGAACACTAAAATGCTGGCGTTGGAAAGAGAGTAGGGCATGGTTTTCTACGTCATTTCTTAAAATCAGATCTTTGAAACACCCTATCACTAGCGATCTGCTGGTAGTTCGGTACTATCAATGCTGTCGCAAGTCTTTAAATTCTTAAATTATTTGAATGTTCTTTAAGAGCCAATAAAGAGGGCAGTATTCTCTAAAGCAGTTTTTTCAGGTCTATTAGGTAATACTAGAGGATGACAAACATAGTTAGCAAGAATGCTCAGAGATTAAAAATTCAAAGAAACCACAGAGGACCAGAATTTTAAAACTTGAAGGCCATTAAAGATATTCTTAGTCTAGTGCCAACAGAAATTGAATCCCAGAATAGTCCAGGGACTTACATAAAATCACGAGAGGTGAAAGCTACAGCAGAGGGCTCTGATGGATAATTGAATGGTAGGTGGTAAAAGAAAAGCAAATAAGTGAGGTTTAGAAATTAGACACCTTATAGCAGAATTAGCTCCTCCTTTTAGGGTAATGAAGCTCTAAGGAAATGACTCTTAGGAATCAAATTTATAATAAATGGATTTTCAGGAAAAAAAGGTAAAAGAAAAAAATTGCTGTCTACATTCTAACCAGAATACTCTAGAAGTTATCAAAATAGGAACAAGAATTCCTCTGTGTCCAGGGTGTTCTGAGAGTTAAAAACATTCATACTGAAATATTATCATACACCTAGATACTTGCAGCTGAAGTTTTTAAAATGTTAACATTTTGCTATATTGGCTTCAGACTTCTCTGTATTTTTTAATTCTTAAAACAAACATTTAAATGAATAGTTAAATACCTAAAGCCACACTCCTATCTCTTCCTCAGCATTCACTCCTCAAGTTTACCCACCACTGTGAAGATAGTATACATCACACTCGGGCATGTTTTATATCTCTCCTGCATATGTATAAATGTATAACAGCCTACATAAATGGTATTCTAGTACATTCATCCTTTCCTAGATTCTTCTTCCCCCTCAACTTTAAGTTCATAGATTTACACATTGTGATACAAAAATGTTTAGTTCATTTATATCTTGATTTGAGTTGACCTTACAACTAAGCGATAACTGGGATTATTTCTTACTTTTGTACTATCCCTGCTACAATTTTTTAAGGTTTTTGTTTGGTTGGTTGTTTTTTTGTTTGTTTGTTTTTGTTTTTGACAGAGAGAAACACAGCTAGAGAGGGAACACCAGCACGGGGAGAGAGAGAAGGGGAAGCAGGCTTCCTGCCTGGCAGGGAGCCTAATGCGGGGCTCCATGTGGGGTGTGATGTGGGGCTGGAACCTGGGTCTCTGGGATCATGACCTGAGCCAAAGGCAGACAATTAACAACAGAGCACCCAAGTACCCCTGTTCTTGCTATAATTAATGTTCTAGTATTTGTCTTCTGGGGCGCATTTCTTCTTGTCCACGTGTGTGTAAGTTCTTCAGAGATAGGCACTAAGAAATGCTGTTTTCAAGGTGAAAGATGTTCTTCAACATTACCAAATATACCAATCGCCTTCTAGAACAGTGGGGCCAATTTATGCTTTCAAAGTAAAAGTGTCTCATTTCCCCACATTCTACTCATTGCATGATGTGGCAAGCTGAATAATGACCTTCACAAGATGCCCACATTCACATCCCTGGAGCAGGTTACCTTATAATTGCCAAAGGTACTTTGCAAATGTAGGCTTGAGGTTGGGGAGATAATTCTGTGTGACCCAATGCCATCACAGGAGTCCTTATAAATTAAGAATCAGGAGAGGCAGAGAAGGAGATGCTAGGACAGAAGCAGAGATCAGAGAGAGTCAGAGATATGAAGATGCTATGCTGCTGAGCTCAAAGAGGGAGGAAGAGGCCAGGAGGCAAGGAATGCAGGCTTCATTTAGAACCTGGAAAAGGAAAGGTTAAAAAAAAAAAAAAGGAAGGACGTAGATTCTCCCCTAGAATCTCCAGAAGGAAACAGCCCGCCAATACCTTAAACTTCCACTTAGTAAAATTAATCTTGAGATTCTGATCTCCGGAACGATAAAATAATACATGTGTGTTATTTTAAGTCACTAAGTTTTTGGCAATTTGTTATAGCAGCAATAAGCAACTAATACATATGATGTTATGGGACTCAGCATTTTGTTTATTTTTTCCAAAAGAAGGGTTGTGATGATTTGCCTTTACCCACCTACTGGTGAGTTTGAGCCTCTTATCATATGTATGCTGGTCATTTGGTTTTGTTTGTTTGCTTGTTTTAAAGATTTTATTTATTTATTTGACAGAGAGAGAGCACAAGTAGGCAGAGAGGCAGGCAGAGAGAGAGAGAGAGTGTGGAGGAAACAGGCTCCCTACTGAGCAGAGAGCCTGACTCGGGGCCTGGATCCCAGGACCCTGAGATTGTGACCTGAGCCGAAGGCAGAGGCTTTTTAACCCACTGAGCCACCCAGGCGCCCTGTCATTTGGTTTTTCTTTTTTCTGAGAATTGCCTGAACTACTTTGCTGATGATCATTTTCTTAATGATTTGAAGAAATCTCTACACCACACTTTCTCAGACTCAGCACTATTTGCATTTTGAGGCAGGTAATTCTTTGTTATGTGGGGCAATGTGTGCATTTTAGGATGTTTAGCAGCATCCTCATTGTCCTCTATCAACTAAATGACTGCCCTCCTGAAGTTCTGATGACCTAAATGTCTCAAGACACTGTACATTCCCCAGGAGACAAAATCACCTCCCCCAGCTGAAAAGCACTGCTCTCTATTTATCTGTGCCAAATATTTCATATGCTACTCTTCGGCCAGTTATTTTTTCCTAAGAAAATGGTTTAATAAATATATGACATTTTAAATATCACTACAGCCATTTTTATCAGTCTTTCTCTTTTCAGCTTGACTTTCCTATTTTGTTTATGAAATGTTACTCTATTGCAATGGTCCTCACACGTTAATATACATAACAGCTACTTGGAGGGGTTTTAAAAAAAAGACAGGTGGATGTTGCCTCTGGAGTTACTCTGGATGGGGCTCAAGAAATTGCATTTCTAACAGATTCCTTGAGGATGCTGATATTGCTGGTCTGGGGACCACGCTTTGATAAGATCATCCATTAAAAAGATTTTTTGGAGGGAGCGCCTGGGTGGCTCAGTTGGTTAAGCGACTGCTTTCGGCTCAGGTCATGATCCTGGAGACCGGGGATCGAGTCCCACATCAGGCTCCCTGCTTAGCGGGAAGCCTGCTTCTCCCTCTCTCAGTCCCTCTGCTTGTGTTCCCTCTCTAGCTGTGTTTCTCTCTGTCAAATAAATAAATAAAATCTTTTAAAAAAAAGATTTATTTTTAATTTTTTCATAACTTCACTTTTCCACATGTAGGTCCTGAATTCACCAAGATTTTCTTTGTGTGCATGGTGGTAGACAGCTTTCAAGTTTTAACTTCTTTTCCTCCATATGAATAGGCAGTTACATGGCACCATTCCCAAGCTGTCAATTCCTTTTTACTATACTATGGTAGATTTTAAATTATGAGCTTATATATTTAAAAAATATATTTAAAATAATTTTATTATTTTAAAATAATTTACAGAAAACTTGTGAAGATAATATGGATAGGGCCTATCTAACTCATGCCCAGTTTCCCCCATTATTAACATCTTACATTCACAGGGAACATTTTTCACAATTAGTGAACCAATGTTGATATGGTATTATTAACTGAAGTCCATATGGTATTCATATTTTCTCATTTTCTACTTAATGTCCTTTTTCTGTTCTGGGATCCCATCCAGAATATCATAACACATTTAGTTGTCATGTCTCAGACTTCTCTCAGTTATGACAGTCCCTCAAACTTTTCTTGCTTTTGATGAACTGGACAGTTTTGAGGAATATTAGATGGGTATTTTTTTTAGCATGGCCTTCATTTGGGTTTTATCTGAGGCCTTCCTCCTGATTGGTCCTGGGCTATGGAGTTTTGAAGGAAGATTATGGAGGTAAAATGTTGTGTCATTCCATGTTACCAAGGGCATATGGTGATGACTGCTGGTACTCATCTTCATCACCTGTCAGTGACAGTGTTTGTCAGATTTCTTCACTGTAAAGTTGCTCTTTTTTTTCCACCCTTTTCACACTATACTCTTTAGAAGAAAGTCATTATGTGTAACCTACACTTAATGGGACGCCTGGGTGGCTCATTCCATTAAGCAGCTGCCTTTGGCTCAGGTTATGATCCCAGGGTCCTCGGACTGAGTCCCACATCAGGCTCCATGCTCAGTGGGGAGCCTGCTTCTCCCTCTTCCTTTGCCTGCTGCTCTCTCTGCTTGTGCTCATCTCTCCATCAAATAAATAAATAAAAATCTTTAAAAAAATGTTTTTAAAGGAAAGAGGGTGTTACACCTGTACCTTTGTCTAAGAACTGCTAAGTTACTCAAAAGGTGATTAGATCAATGAACTAATATAGGGAGGAAAGTGTCTTCATGGAATCCAGATGGTGACTAGCACACAAAGAGACAGCATGGTGGAATGAAGAGAACATAATATTTGGGGACCATACACATCCAGGTTTGAATCCAGAGAAGATTTTGAGACTCAGTTGGCTCATTCTTAAGTGGAGGTCATAGAACCTATGTTTTTAGGTTCACACTATGTTAATGAAAAATAATTCTGAAAGCCTACAACATAATTTGAACCCCCTAAGTGGGAATTACTACATTACTATTGTTTTATAGAAAGATGAACATGAAGGAAAAGTCACTATCTAGGTTCTTAGCCACTGTATTTGAGACTACATATTATTCTGCTGGTGGCTACAAAGAACAGGTTTCACGGCAGTCTGCTTAGCAAGTGTCATAGTATATAGAAGGAGAAACAAATCTCCACTTAACAGCCTTTCTTCTAGCCAAGAATAAATGTTCTCTGGTCTGGCCACTGCTTTGTCTCTTGCCTCTTTTGAATCATAACCTCTTGCTCAGCATGTAATGCTGCAGCTCCTCTGCACTCCAGTTCAATCATCAGGAGCCTTCGGAAACAAAAGAGGTGATTTCCAGATGTGCTAAAAGAAATCTAGATGTATTGGGACTCAGGGTTTTACCTACCAGGCTTGCCATGATCAAGCTAGACGACAATCCTGATCTGCTAATAGTAATTTCACCTGAATAACTTCTTAGGATCTCTTTATCAAATGAACAGAGTATTCATAAGTCTAGCTATCCAAATTGAAACTGAATTTTGGCATAAACTGTCTTTAATGTTAATGAGAAACAAAAGGAGAGGAAGAGGGGAAGTTAAAAGAGGGAAGGTTAAAGGAACCTTGACAATATCTATTTTGGCAACATCACATAAAAATTCAGGCCCCAAAAGAACATGCACAGGCACTGAAGAGTTACTGAGTATTGACAATGAATAGACATTGAGCTTCCAGTAAGTTCAGGGCCCTATGCTAAAGATGTGGAGAGCAGACACTATTTGCTAATGGCAAATGCCCCATGTGTCTACACTCAGGCAAAACAATGGAAGGAAGCTCTCCCTCTATTGATTATTGCGATTTCACATGCTATTGTGAAAGCTGTACCTTGCACTTGTATTCTGTAGCCAGGGAGACAAATGAGATTAAAATCCACCCTGTGCTTATCTACTAATTAAGACAATCAGCTGAGGGCTGAGTCTGCCCAGAGTAAGGGAAGTTTTCTTTTCTAATTTTCAAATAGTTACCTGGAAAATTATGTAACTGTTTCATTTATAAGCTCATTCACTCACCAATATTTATTGTGTCTTATATATCATCATTGAACTAGGCACTGGTGATAGAAGCATGAACAAAATACCTTCCCTGCTCTTGATGAACCAACATACATGTATCCAGAAAATTCATGAGAAGGGACAGCCTGCCCCTTGAGGAGTTCCTTCATTTAAAGTGTCCCATTTACCACCTCTCTTCTTTAGAGATTCTCATTTACTGCTGTAATGGCTCTACCAAACAAATAATTGAAAACAGAGGGGAGAAAGGGCACATGAAAAAATTCCTTACTATATAGTTCATCATAGGGTAGGAGCAAGTTCTCCTAGTTGCCCTTTTGATCCTCATAATAATCAGTAGGGATGGATGGATATCAATATCACATCTGATGATGGCTGGATGGATATCAATATCACATCTGATGGTGGCTGAGGTTCTGAAAATCACCAAGGGCCCTAGAGGTAGTAAGGCTAAAAAATGACCAATGAACATGCTACTTGGGAAAAATTTTAAATTAATGATTTTACATTTTGATATCACCTCTTGACACATCCTCAAATGGATGAGTAAAGACTGTCTCTCAGGCAAAAGCAACAAAACAACCAAAATAAAATGCTCTTCACTGACATCATAGAAATACAAAGGATTACAAGACAACATTATGAAACATTATACACCAGCTAATTGGACAACATAGAAGAAATGAGTACATTCCTAGAAATATATCACCTTCTAAAACTGAATCAGGAAGAAATAGAAAATTTAAACAAACTGATTACTAGTAATGAAACTGAGTCAGTAAACAAAAAGTTCCCAAAAATCAAAAGTCCAGGACCAAATGGCTTCAAAGGTGAATTCTACCAAATATTTAAAGAAGAATTAATAACTGTTCTTCTCAAACTATCCCAAAAGTTAGAAAAGGAAGAAAAACAACCAAATTCATTCCACGAAGCCAGCTTTAACCTATATCAAAACCTGCGAGAGTCACTACAAAGAAGAGAACTATGGACTGGTATCTCTGATGAACATAGATGAAAATATCCTCAACAAAATATTAATAAACTGAATCCAACAACACATTTAAAAATCATTCATCACAATCAAGTGGGATTTATTGCAGGGATGTAAGTGTGGTTCAATATTTACCAATCAATCAGTATAATGCAACACATCAACAAGATAAAAGATAAAAAACATATGATCATCTCAACAGATGCACAAAAATCATCTGACAATACAACATGCATTCATGATAAAAACTAGGCAAAGTTAAAAAAAAAAAAACTAGGCAAAGTAGATTTAGAGGAAACATACCTTAACATAATAAAGGCTATATGTGACAAACCTGCAGCTAACATCATATTCAGAAGTGAAAATCTGAGAGCTTTTCTTCTAAAACCAGGAATAAGATGAAGAAGATACCTACTCTCACTACTTTTACTTAACATAGTACCAAAAGTCCTAGCCATAGCAATCAGACAAGAAAAAGAAATAAAAGACATCCAAACTGGGAAGGAAATAGTAAAACTGTCACTATTTACAGATGATATAGTACTATATAGAGAAAAATCCTAAAGACTAGGAAAAAAAAAAACAGAAATGACAATGAGTTCAATAAGGTCACAGAATACAAAATTAACATACAGAAATCTGTTACATTTCTATGCACTAATTATAAAGTAGCAGATAGAGAACTTAAGATAACAATTCTATTCACCACTGCACCTTCCCCCAAATAAAAGGAAAAACCTAAAAATAACCTTAACCAAGAAAGTGAAAAACCTGTGCTCCAAAAGCTATAAAACACTGGTGAAAGAAATTGACGATGACACAAACAAATGAAAAGATATTCCATGCTCATGGACTGGAAGAACAAATATTGTTAAAATGTCCATACTACCCAAAATAATCTATAGATCTAATGCAATATCTATCAAAATACCAACAACAACTTACACAGAACTAAAAAAAATAATCCTAAAATTTGTGTGGAACCACAAAAGATTCCAAATAGCCAAAGCAGTCTTGAGAAAGAAGAACAAAGCTGATGGTACCACAATTCCAGGTATACTGCAGTATACTCCAGGTATGGTACAATATACTACAAAGCTATAATAATTGAAGAAGTATGGTACAAACACAAAAACAGACACATAGTTCTATAGAACAGGATAAAAGTCCCAGAAACTAACCCACACTTATATGGTCAATTAATCTATTACAAGGAGGCCAGAATATACCTTGAGAAAGAAACTCTTCAACAAATAGGGCTGGGAAAACTGGACAGCTACATGCAAAAGAATGAAACTGAACCACTTTTTTTAAAAAAAATATTTTATTTTTACTTAATTGAGAGGGAGATCGAGAGAACACAGCTCAGGGGAGAGGCATAGGGAGAAGCAGACCCTCTGCTGAGCAGACAGCCTGATATGGAGCTTGATCCAGGACCCTGTGATCATGACCTGTGCCAAAAACAGAAACTTATTAGACTGAGCCACCCAGATGTCCTGAAAATGAACCACTTTCTTACACTATACACAAAAACAAACTCAAAATGGATTAAAGACCTAAATATGAGATGTAAAACCATAAAACTCCTAAACGAAAACATAGGTGGTAATCTTTTTGACATTAGCCACAGAAAAATTTTTCTAGCTATGTCTCCTCAGTCAAGAGAAACAAAAGCAAAATTAAACTATTAAGACTACACCAAAATTAAAACCTTTTGTACAGTGAAGGAAACCATCAACAAAATGATGAGGAAACTTACTGATTATGAAAAGGTACTTGCAAGCAATACATACTATTTGAAAAAGATATATAAAATACATAAAGACTTATACAACTCAACACCAAAACAGAATAAAACAAAACAAAAACCAAAAAATGGATAAAAAAATGAGCCAGGAACCTGAAAAGATATTTTTCCAAAGAAGACATACAGATGGCCAAGAGACACATGAAAAAATGCTCAACATCAGTCATCATCAGGGAAATGCAAAACAAACCATGATGAGATAATCATCTTACACCTGACAATATGGCTAAAATTAAAAAAACACAAGTGTTGGAAAAGATATGGAGAAAAAAGAATCCTCTTGCTCTCTTGGAGGAAATGCAAGCTAGTACATCCACTGTGGGAAAAGTACAGAGGTTCCCAAAAAAATTAAAAGCAGAAATGCCATATGATCCAATAATTCCACTATTGGGTATTTACCCAGAAGAAACAAAAATGCTAATTGAAAAAAACATATACATCCTATGTTTTTGCAGCATTATTTACAATAATCAAGATATGATAGCAACCCAAATGTCCATTGATAGGTGATTGGACAAAGATGTGACACCACACACACACACACACACACACAGCATCATGTTCTATTACTCAGCCATTAAAAAGAATGAAATATTGCCATTTGGATGGGCCTAGAGGGTATAATGCTAAGTGAAATAAGTCAGCAAGAGAAAGACAAATGCCATATGATTTCACTTACATGTGAAATTTAAGAAACAAAACAAAGGAAAAAATAGACATACAAAAACCCAGACTCTTAAATATAGAAAACAAACTGGAGGTTGCTGGAGGGGAGGGGGGGAGATGAGTGAAATAGGTAAAGGAGAAAAAAATGCCCTTTGACGGCCCTACATTCCCCATACATAAATTAGCCAAGTAGATATTTATTTTATACAGGTAATAAACGTAATAATTCTACATTTTTAATCTCTTCTTCTCATAAGGAAAGGTAACAATAGTCTGAAAATTCCAAAATGATACTTCAAATGAAATAACCCACCATTATCGGCTCCTAATCTAGGTGATGGCATTGTGCCCTGACCTTGTGTTCCCAGAATATGGCAGCATACCTGTGGCAGGATTCAGCACTCACACTCTCAGTGACACTTCCTTCCAGTTCTAGGTTATGTTTATCTAATTACACAGAGGGGTTTTCTAAATCTAATCAGTCTTGAACACATTAATTTGAAAGGAGGCTAGTCCTCAGTGATCAGGCCAGCTCTTAACCTTTTTCTCCAGCTGTCCATATCATCCCACCAATGCCACCAGATTTATCTTCTCGGTGCTCCATGAACAGTTTTCATATTCACTCTCAAGACATCAGTGATTGCCAATTACCTAGAGATAAAGATTCCACTCCTTATCTTGTAATTTAATACTCCTATATTGTGATCTCAACCTTTTTTTCAATCTACTACTCCCCTTTGCATATTCATAAATACTGTCCTATACATGAAATTCAGGTGTATAAATCCATGCCTCTGCTAATAGAAATATATCCATCTTAAATATTCTCTTCTTCCTTTCTCATAATTGCATGTGCAAATTCTACATGTTGTACCTAAATGCCACTTCAATTAATACTTTCAGTGATTCCCCTTGGCTGGGAATAATTACTTACACCTCTGAAGTTTAATGTTCCAAGTGTCACCTTCCTAAACACCTTTTTCTTTTAACTCTGTAAGGTCTATTTCAGAACATAAGCTTTCTGAGAGCAGAGGCTCTGACAGTCCATCCCTCTTTACTCTCTTGCAATATTACATGATATTTACTAAATTCTCACAATAAATTAATAAATATAGTCACAGCAACTCTATATTGTTTTATTCCTCATTGGAACAGAAGTATTTTCTCTCTTGTATCCCAGAGGAAGTAGAATTTATCCAGCACCCTCTGTTATTACTGATTCCTTTCCTCAATGGAAAACCATCTGAGTGAGCAATTTCTCTGAAAGTACACAACGGGCCATCTGAGGGCTAGGGAGGTGTGTTTCCTTGGCAGCCGTCAGGAAGGTATCTTGTGGATTGAATTAGGAAAGCAAGAACCTTGCTAAGAAAATATTCACATATTTTCCTATAACAAATAAGTACATTTCATTGTATTTTCAGTCATAAAATGTTTTATTTTGGGATTTGCTTATTAAGTCAGGTTTCTATTTGTATATCACAAAGTAAGAAAGAAATATACTGATTAACAATTGCTCTGTCTCAGGCAAGTACATGAGGCAAAGTGGCCTAAATGTATGAAAACAGGTGGAGCATGTGACAGGTGGGTATGGGGATGCTTCAGTGGAGAACCAGCTCCTCATCCAAAGAGGAAAGATGTATAACACTCATTGCCAAAGACCAATCATAGATAGAAGAACTCAGAAATCAAAGCTCCTGGGGCAGCAAGACAGAATTTGAGATAGATAAGAATTGTAGGAACACAACATTCTAGTTCTGAGGGGATCTGGCTGCTTACTATCTCTCCAATCCAAAATGGGACTTGGTCACCATAAATCATATGATTTGTGCACATGTGCAACCCTCACTTATTCTGCCAAAGTGCTGCAGTTTGTCACCTCTGAAGAATAGAGCAGCCTCAACCGCCCTTGGCAAAATGGTATTTTCTATTGAATTGCAACCCAAGAAATCTTAAAAATTCTACCTGGTGCTTTTCTCCCATATCTCTTCATCTGAGGAAATAACATTTCAATGAAGAATACATGCTTATTGTCTCTTTTACTTTTTAGTGGTATGAGATTACTTTCCCCTCAACATCTGCTATCTAACCATCATTTTGCAAAGTAGAAATGTTTTGCCCCCACTACACAGCTGAAAAACGGCTCAGAGAGCCTATTATGTAGCTCAGGGACCCACACATAATAATTGGCAAAGCCACCATCTGAGCATGGGTAGATTTGTATAGTTCCCTTGACTAAGCTTCCTTTATCATAGGGATGCCTCTGCCCTGACTGGTGAGCTCTGATAAGCCTTACTTCTGGAAGATGAAATACTCACTGAGCAGACTTCTCAGGTAGGATTGCCAGATTGAGGGAAAAAAAAAGTATAATTAATGTTTAACTTTTTAGTATAAGTATGTCCTGAGAAATATTCATAGCCTGTATTTTATCTGGCAAGAATACATTAAGGAGACCCTTTATTAAAGTGCCGTATGTACTGTATTCCCCGGAGACATGCTGGATCTCCATTTTAGATGGAGCCACATGGAGAATAGAGCTGCACGTATTAACCCACAGAAAATGTTCTCCTTAAGGGGAATGATCAGATCTAATTTATGAATCCCCAGTTAGTACTTTGCAGGAAAATTTTTATACATAGAAGTATTCATGAGATATATGTTTAATGGATCTCCCAAAGTTAAGATAGACTTAGCCATATTTACATATCTTGGCAAAAAAATCACTTGTAAATGTTTAGTCCAATAAAATAGCATATTAGAAGTAGATACAAAATAAAATAAATAAAATAAAAATCAAATAAAAGGAAAGTATGGTGATGAAGATGAATTTGGAACATGAATATAAAAACCTGAACCACAAAGGCATTTGCTGCATATAGCTACATAGAAATATCTAGTTCTACCACAACTTCTGAGTGTCTCGCCTATTTCCAAACCTAGGAATGTTATTCATTTTGAGTATCACATATCCCAGTGCCTTCTTTCTTTCTAGCCTCTGAGCAGGCTCAATGTTAAGCCTAACCTAGCAAGAAACCTCAGAAGCCTGATCCCATCTTGGGGTGACTCAGCCTCACCTCTGGCCAATGGAAGTTGTATGTACACTGTATGTGCAGTGGGCATTGGATCCTGTCATTGACCATGGCAGGCACTCATGGTGCCCTAAGTGAGACATGTAGACTTATTCTCAGCAGTCCCATTAAGGACTGGATCTTGTCTGGACCCCAGTGGGTAATGCCTAGTTCCCTGCTCCATATGTCCATGTTTCAATTGCCAACCTGAATGTCATCATGTTACCTTGTTCTATAATCTCTATGTTTTTATTCTGGTTATTATCCAAGATGTTTTGTCACCCACTTTGGGTACACCTCTTTTAGCACATAGTAAGTTTGCTCCATCTACATCTGTTTGGTTCTTTTTACCATTTTGTACATATAACCTCTTTAGCATCCGTTTGCTTCCAACAGCTCATATCTATTTCATGAAGGACTGTCCTCAAGATTTTGTAGCCCACTTTCCGACACCAAGAAAGGCCAGAGTGTTTATGAACTTATAGTCCCCTTATCTTGGCAGTCTACCAGGTAAACCTGATCTGCCATTCCCTAGGGTATGATTTCCTTGTGGTCTGACTTCCTTGTGGTCTAACTTACACTCCAATATTACTCTGTGGGATCAGGCTAAGACTACCCTCTATAAGTCAGACTTTACTTGCTTCCCTTCCCTCGTTGCTCCCCCACTACCTTACTAGTTTCCTCTAGAAGAACTTCCTTAATGAATCACTTGTACATGAATACTTCCTTATGTTCTTCTTCTAGGGAATCCAACCCAAGACATCCTACTCCCTCCATACTTGGACTGTCACCTATTACCTTGTTGGTGTGAATTAGGATAAGGCTAGAGTCCCCTGGCATTGACCCTCCCAAGTAGACATGTTTAGTTACAAATCAAAGTTATTTCCATGCTGCTGCAGGAATTTAGCAAGCCAGAAAATACAAGAGCAACTTCTAATCCAAGAGCTGGGCTCTTCTCTTTTAACAGGAGATGCAATGGGCCTTTCATGGTCACACTAATCTTCATGTAAGCAGCAAGCTCATCCTCATTAGGAATGCTGAGCTTTTCACTAAATGTTATTAGTATTGGAGGTGTGCCATTTACTCTGCTATTTGAAATTTGTTCTTGGGACACTGATTTGCTACCTGTCATTTTACTTCTATATATTCATAAGATATTTAAATTTTCTTTTTCTCCCTTTAAAATTCCCATGACACTCTGGGAAAGAAAGGAAAAGAGCTCACTGTCCTAACAACGGGCTTGATTTCCAAAGAATGGTAACACTTTAATATTCACAAATAGTTATGTCTTGTGACAATCAAGTTACGAGATGGAGGGCTTAAAGGAGCAATGGTTCCCATCAGAAGCAAGAAAGGGGGGAGGAAAAAATCAAGAGTTGTTCAAGGCCATTCAGGAAAGCTGTGAGAAAGCAAAGAGGAAGGACATCTCAAAGGTGTGTGACATTCAACTAAGGAGAACTTCCTTCTGGATTTAATGTCTATTTGTGCAAGTGTCACTTCTCTCTAAATCTTCCTCAAATGGAAACAGGATTAATTCTTTCCTTTTATTTGTCCCCTCAACCCACTGCTGGAAGAGTCAGGAGCAATGATTGCAAGAGGTAGTTTCCAATGTTAATCTGAGCACAGTGAGGGCTAGCACTGCCTAATTTCCTTATTTCTGGTGTCAAAACAGAAAGAATTATTCTTAGAGTGATGGTCTAAAAATGATACATTGAGTAAACTATAATGAGGTGCTATCCTTGTCATCAAAATATTACAGACCAAGGAAAGAATAGAAAAAAATGGAAGAGATTACATAATTTAGTCTAAAGGATGCCTGAATAATAGAATGTTCTCCCTTTATGGTTTCTCTCCTTTCTCTTCATGCAATTGGACACATCAACATTGGACAAGGGATATGGTGCCAAAAAGGTTATGGCATTCCCAATCATCTGTATATGATAAATGTATCACTAGTTAAATCACTTTTTCAGTGCATATTTTACTGCATGAGAAAATTGCTTACTTTTTCCACAGGGAAATTGCTTTTATGGACAACTCATGATGAATGGTACAAATGGCTGTCCATCTCAGAATGCCTCTGGACATAATGGGATAATTATACCTGAACAGGGACAACCAGGTAGGGCAAGAATGTCCTCTGACATGCTTATGTATGCTAAGGATGGGCCCAGTATCATGGGCAAAGAGAGGCAGACATAAAGTATCATCAAAAATATGTCCACCCAAATGGATAAACTGAGCGAAAGAAGAAGACACAAAAGAGCGTACTGCATTATTTCATTTGTGCAGACTACAAAAGCAGACAAAGTTAACTCATTCTATTTGAAGTCAGGGTAACAGCTGCCCTTTTACAGTAAATATAAGGAATGGATGGAATAAGACTTTGTTTTGATGGTATTCTGTTTACTTTGCTTTGATGGTATTCTGGATTTTTTGTTTGTGAAATTTCAGCCTGTTATAAACCAATGTTCACCTTTTTATATGTATACTAATCTTCATTAAAAAAATAGAAGACTGTCAAAATACCATTGACATTTTCCACAGAACTAGAACAAGCAATTCTAAAATTTGTATGGAACCAATCTTCCTCAATTCATGAAAAAAAACTCAGATCATCAGGGGAATGTTGAAAAAGAAAGCCAAAGCTGGGAAAATCATGATCCCTGACTTCAAGTTTATATATGCAATGGAGTATTACTCAGCCATCAGAAAGGATGAATACCTACCATTTGCATAGACATGGATGGAACTGGAGGGAATTATGCTGAGTGAAATAATTCAAGCAGAGAAAGACAATTATCATATGGTTGAAAGACAATTATCATATGGTTTCACTCATATGTGGAACATAAGCAACAGCATGGAGGGCCTTAGGGGAAGAGGGGGAAATCTGAATGGGAAGAAATCAGAGAGGGAGACAAACTATGAAAGACTCTGGACTCTGGGAAATAAACTGAGGGTTACAGAAGGGAAGGAGTAGGGGGAGAGGATAGCCAGGTGATGGGTATTGGGGAGGGCATGTGTTGTTATGAGCACTGGGTGTTATATGCAAATATGAATCATTGAACATTACACCAAAAACTAATGATATACTATATACTATTGGCTAACTGAACATAATAATTAATTACTTAACTAATTTTAGATAGCTAAAAAATTTTTTTTAAAAGACTACTGTTGACTTCTGGTTAAGAGTTCTTTTCCTTCTCTTGGGCCAGATATTTCTTACTTCTCAAATTTCAGAATGTTATAGAGAATTATTATCCTAACAGAGGGCTTTCAAAAAGTTCAATATTGAAGCTCACTTTGAAACTCATGGGGTTGCCTACTGGAGAAAAGGCCCAGCAACACCTCTTATCGCCTTCTGTCTCTCCCTGCAGGCATACATGCTATAAATTGAGATAACAATGGGGCAGAACCTAATGTCCTAGAAGGTAAGGCCACTGGAGAACCACTGTGCTATGCTAGAAATACCTGATGATCCCTTCTCATTGTGTTTTCTTGAACTGTTCTTGCTCACAATACAGTGGTAAGAGCCAGGCTCTGTTCTAGTATATCTCATCAAATCTAAGATGTGCCAGCCCTCATGTACATATATGGATATAAAGATAAATAACCCATAGTTTCTGGATCTTTCTTAGCCTGAACCCTGTAGTCCAATATGTTGTTCACTTTTATGCTTTGATGTATCTTCTTCTTTGTATGTCCCTAACTTATGACCCAAGAATCATTTTCCTTATACAAAGCTTTTCTAGCTAGGTCTCATTCTGTTTCCTGGCAACCTGGGTTCATTAATTTTCATCTTCTTCCCCTTGGTCACAGCCCTCCAGGTCCTACATAACTGTCTTTTTAGACTCTCACTACCTCTATCTTGAAATGCTCCCATGGGTTGCTGCAGAGGCTTTGATTACTGTTTGGTGTGCCATAACAGAATTCCACATGTCGGGTGCCTTAAACAACAGAAATGTGTTCCCTCACACCTCTGGAGGCTAAAAGTGCAAGATCAAGGTGCCATCATGGTTGGGTCTTGGGAAAGAATCCCTTCCTAGCTTGCAGATGGCCACCTTCTGGTTGCATCTGCACATGGCATTTTTTCTGTGCATTTGCAGAGGAAAAGAATGCTCTAGGGTCTCTTCTTCTTCTTGTAAGGATATTAGTCCTATCAGTAGGGCTCCTTCTTATGACTTCATTTAACCTTAATTATCTCCCTAATAGGCTTATCTCCAAATATACTCACACCGAGGGTTAGGGCTTCAAATATGAATTTGAGGAAGACCTATTCATTCCATAACAGCACTATCACCTCTTTTTAAATTTTTCTTTAACATTTTTGGGTCATACGCTCTGAAACTGTGATTTTTTTCTACTTAGGAGTAATCATTTTAAGGATACAAGATTGTTAGCCTTGGAACAATTAATGGGATTTAAACTCAGCATCACTTTAGAAATATGTTTATAATAATTTTATCAATTTTGAAATAATTATACATTAGTGATTCTATCATTAGCTGCCAAACTTCATACTAATCCAACTTTCTGTAGTTATATCCTTAGTTACAGTTATATTCTGTAGTTATATACATATGTCCAAGCTTATGGGATAAAAAAGGTTTCAGTTATTCTTTGCTCTTCTTCCAAATGCACACAAGGGCAGGGTTAATGAAGATATTCTCAAGAGGGAGACAGTAATGGAAGGTTGGCACAGGCAGATGCCTGGCAATTGCTTTGTCTGAAAACAACTGACCAAACCTTAACCCCTGAGGACTGTTATGCTCCTGATGAAAAGGAGAGCCGGATGCAGTATATGTGACTGGCTCAGTTTATGAGGAGAATGAGAGGTGGGCTCCAGGCTTAGCTCCTCAGAAATGTACCACATCCCCCTTACCCTCACTCCTTTTTTTTTTTTTTCTGGTAAACCATCAGTTTCCAATAGTGAAGATCAGAGCTTTCTAACCACTTTGTAGGTTTCTGCTGTTAACCCTTTCTTATAACAGCATTCTACAACCACAGAAAGTTTCAGAGACACCAAAGGTGAGTGACAAATGTACAAAATTCAGGCCCTTATATACCTCCTTCAATATTTTTGCCCTAGACATGTCACACATAATATTGCTTATGCAATAAAGGTCTTTAAATCCATTAATTCTTAATTTATTTAAGAAAATAACTATCATTAATCTAAATGGAAAACCAGCATCCCATCCCCTACATACAAGGGGAAAAATAAGCACAATAAAAAGCAAAACAATATTACCGAAGTCGAAGTTCAGTCATCTACAGAAGATTTTGACCCTGAAGACCAATTTCTCTTTATTTAAAGAAAAAAGACATAAAGAGGTGCCTGGGTGGCTCAGTTGTTAAGCATCTGCTTTCGGCTCAGGTCATGATCCCAGAGACCCAGATCAAGCCCCTCATTGGGCTCCCTGCTTGGTGGGAAAGTCTGCTTCTCCCATTCTCACTACCCCTGCTTGTGTTCCCTCTCTAGCTGTGTTTTTCTGTCAAAGAAATAAATAAAATATTTTTTTAAAAATAGAAAATAAATCAAATTAAACTAAATTAAAAAGAAATTTAAAAAAAGAAAAGAGACAAGCAATTATTTGGATGATGTTTAAGACAAGCTAACATTCTTGCTTGAGTCAGAAAGACTAAAGGAGATCCACATATAATCCACTCTACTTGATGCAATGCTATTAAGGACGTACATACCAAGTGCCTACAGCACCACTTGTCCCAACTTTGTGCATTACCTCATTCACTTACTAATTGTGCTTTTTTCCTTATCTATAACATGGGTTTTATATTAAATGAGTTGATATGTAGTACAAAGACTCTTTTATATCCTTAATTATCATTATTATTAGTGTTGTAGTATTATTGTCATTACAATTCTTCCTATTAACCTCCAAATAATTATTAGGTGTATACTATGTGCAAAGCACACCTGACATAAGACAAAATATCCTGGATTCATGTCCTGATATTTAAGAAACAATGAACCAGACCAACTTCTATTTTAAACATTAAGTAGCTAAGATTCGGTGGAAGGGAAAGACTCTACTTAAGGTCATATGGCTACTACTTTCATTAAGTTTACAGAATTGAAGTAAACAGAGAATAAAATGTGATGCATTTGGTTGAACAACCCCAAACTTAATGTTAACGTGTACTTATCACCTTTTGTCGTCCAAAACATGTGTGTTGAAATAAGAAGATGCGTGAATTAGGGGAATAGGCTGGGAAGTGTTGTAATGTTTAGCACGGCCTTTCCTTCTGCTCTCTCTTTCTTGTTCCATAAGGCTTCCCGTCCCAGTTTCAACACCTATGGTGACACTTTTGTGACTGAACTTGACAGACCACACGGTTTACTGAAATGGTCATCTAGCTCCATCCGTGGACCCTGCCATTGGCATCTCACGCATCACAGGACACACCTGAGAGTCTCCAAGACAGTGGAGAAGGCAGGAACTCTCTTTTTCCCTAGCAGTACAACACTGATGGAAACACAGTACTTCACTGACTAAAGAAAACTGGCATCTTTGTCCATTTGGGTTGCTGAAAGAGAATACCCTAAAATGGGTAGTGTATAAATACCATCACACTGGGAATTAGGATGATGTCAACATATGGACCTTTAAGGGACACAAACACTCAGACCATTGCAAACGGCTTGGCCACCCAACACGTAAAAACAAGAAAACAAACAAACAAAATCTTCTAAGTTAATTTGGAATTCTAAACAAGAGCATACCAATGATCAGCGGTAAGAAAAACCAGCTGCATGCCTAGCATCCTTGGTTCTGAGCGGGTGTGATGATGCTAGAACTCCAAGCAGCTAAAACCATGTCCTAATGAGGACATAAGATAGTTGGATGCTTGCACCCAGTCTGGCCCCTGTTCAACACCTTTGAGTTTGTACAGTTGGTCCAAAATGATTTATGTGCCATCTCTACAGAAAAGGATCTTCTGTATTTCAATCTTCCCAGATCAAAGCAAAGCAGGGTAAAAGGAAGCAGAAGCAGAAGAAAATCAAATGTGTTCTACTGAGAATGCATAAATACAATAGAGAAAACACCGTCGATTTCCCAAAAACCATTAATGACTGCATTCTTTGTACTATTGAACTAGGCAGCAGGAGGATATAAGTGTGGTGAGGCTAGGTCCCAGCCTCAGCCTCTGAAGAATATACATGCTAATTGAAAAGCTGCTAATTAATTAAATGTTAATCTAATGAGGAGAGGTGGGTGAGATGAAGCTACAAGAGATTTTATACACAGTACGTCACATAGTGTATATTCGTACATCTAATTCCAGCACTTGAATGTCACAGATGCCTTTGAGATTCTAATGAAAGCTCTGATCCCTCTCTCTAGAAATATATACATGTGTACAACAGCACACATACATTTAAGAACCTAACTGGAGCCCAGATCCAAAACCTCTGCGCAGGATAAAGAGACATGTTTGGACTCAGAAATTACAATGACTTTGTACTTGAATATGCTTGGTAGAAATCAGTTAACAAGAATGGCATGTATAAATAGATAACCATACCAGAGACCTAAAAATACTGAATCTGAAACAGGGACTAGAAGCAAATTAAGAGTTAAAATAGACAAAGAAAAGTGGTAATATGGAACACGTTCCTAAAGTTAAACAGGCAGTCATAAAAATATGAAAAATATTTTTTGAAATATTGAGGGGCTGAGCAAGGTGCAGAAGAGTATTTCTGACCCCACTGTATAAAAGGAAAAACACATTGTATAAATATGACATATTTATACATGTGTGTTAAATTTGCATAAGAAATTTATTCAAGGATACACAAAGAAAATTTACAGCGGTTACTACAGAAGAGAAAGAGGAGGTAGAATATTTAAGATTTTTCACCTTTCCTTTTCACATGCTTCAAATTTTTATCAAGATGTGCTGTATCTGAAACCAGGAGAGACAGAGCGGACATTATTGTTACTCTTGATGTACACACACTCCAACTACACTCTTGCTTAAGCCAACATGAACAACTACGCATTAGGAACATCCTACACGTTCAACACTTTGAGTTTTCCCAGAAGCAAACCCTGAGCCAAGGACTTAAGAGCAAGTGCTTTATTAAGAAAGTGTCTCCAGGAGAACTCCGCAAGGCAGTAAGGGAGTTGAGATAGGGAACAGAAATAAGCCAAGCAAGAGGTGATTTCAGGCAAGTTCTGCAAATCAGCCTGATCCAACAGTGAGCTCTGGAGTATAAATCACACCTTCGAGTGCCCTCCCTGGAGGCAACAGAGCTTGGTTTTTGTCCTTCCATACCCTATATGGGTCACCTGTTGTCTGGGGGTTCAGGGGCATAAACGTCTGGACACTTCCCGTTCTCTGGGTCAGTAAAATGACTGCAGTGACCCAGCGCAATCACCCACGGGCTGGAGGTATAGCTACTGGCAGCCAAGCACACAACGCTGGGTCTGTGTGCACAGAGGATAGAGTATCTGGGAGCTAGAGGGACACATGGGGCACCAAGCACACAACTGCATCCAACATACCGTAGCATCCATGTAGTCAACAGATATTTATTGATAGCCTAGAACTGTACTGTCTGACATGGAACCACTAGCCACATGAAGACATTAATCATTTGAAAAGTGGCTATCCCTGGGCGCCTGGGTGGCTCAGGTGGTTAAGCGTCGGCCTTCCGCTCAGGTCATGATCCCGGAGACCCGGGATCGAGCCCCACATCGGGCTCCCTGCTCTGTTGAGAGGCCTGCTTCTCCCTCTCTCACTCCCCCTGCTTGTGTTCCCTCTCTAGCCGTGTTTCTCTCTGTTTCTCTCTGTCAAATAAATAAAATCTTGAAAAAAAAAAAAGAGAGAGAGAAAGAAAGATAAGAAAAGTGGCTATCCAAAAAAGAAATGTCATAAGTATAAAATAAATACTGATTCTGGGGAGCCTGGGTGGCTCAGTTGGTTAAGCAACTGCCTTCAGCTCAGGTCATAATCCCGGAGACCCAGGATCGAGCCCCACATCCGGCTCCCTGCTCGGCGGGAAGCCTGCTTCTCCTTCTCTCACTCCCCCTGCTTGTGTTCCCTCTCTGGCTGTATTTCTCTCTGTCAAATAAATAAAATCTTTAAAATAAATAAACAAACAAACAAACAAATAAATAAATGCTGATTATGAAATCTCCATAAGAAAAAAAAAGGGGGGGTACCTGGGTGGCTCAGTTGATTAATGCCTCTGCCTTCAGCTCAGGTCATGATCCCAGAGTCCTAGGATCGAGTACCACATCGGGGCTCTCTGCTCAGCGGGGAGCCTGCTTCCTCCTCTCTCTGCCTGCTTGTGATCTCTGTTAAATAAATAAATAAAATCTTTTTTTTAAAAAAAGGAATACACTAATAATTTTTTAAACATACTGGTTACATATTGAAATGATACTAGTAAATATATTATTATAGAATAAACAAAATAAATCATCAAAATTAAGTTAACCTGTTTCCCTTTACTTCTTTAATGTGGCTTCTAGAAAATTTTAAATTGCCTATGTGACTTACATTGAATTTCTATGAAGCAGTACTTGTCTAGAATATATCTGATACTCCACTAGGTGTTGGAGATACTTCAGTAAACAAGAGTAACTGGGTCTTTGTCTTCATGATGTTTACAGTCGAGTGGTTGTAACAGACAGGAAAAAGATGGTATAATTTGTGTTGTGCCCAAGTCGTGAGACCCCCGAAAAAGACCACCACCGGAGACCTGAGTCAAAGCCAAGCGGCGAGGGTCGTTTATTGTCAGGTTCGAACCTGGGCCTCCGTGCAGACATTACCGGTCACGCGCAGAGACCCTGAACAGCAAATTTTTCAGCTTTTTATAGGCTGGCACAAACAAGTCTAGGACCACTTCCTTTTGCAGTTATCTGGGGGCCTCCCAGAGTTTCAAGGACATGAACAGGGGAGAGGGTGGCCAAGCAATGCTGAAGCAAGCAGTTTTACAGAAGCGAGATGGCATAAATCTTGCTGTTACAGGTCATAAGTTTCTCATTTGTTTTAAATAAGATGCTGGAAATAACAGTACAGACAACCAGGAAGGAGTTATATCATGGAGACTCATCAGGAAAGATGTAGCTGAAGAAAATTCTCTTCAACCCAAAGACAGGGACAGGGAGTGAACCATGGGAATATCTTGGATGGGGTGCAAGAAGAGGGACTTTAAATGTCTGGAGGTAACTCTAGGCCACAGGAACATCAGAGGGTGGGGAAAACATCTATGAATTGCTTAACTGTATGGTTATATTAGTGTAAAGGTATTAAGACCACTAAAGTAGTAAAGATAACATAAAATCCCCCTCAACAACAGACATTTAATTTGGCACATACAATTGAGCTCTACAAAAAAAAATTATCAGATTTTGAGAGTTGACTGAGAAAACAATTTTTTTTTCTTTCTTGAATAACATTCAGACATTCACTTTAGCCAACAATGTCCAAACTACTTGGAAAACTAAAGTTTAAATAAAGGAGACAGAACTTTTATGCTCCTGTTAAGGTGAAAAAATGTAAATTACTAGAATAAGCTTTCAACACAATCACAATAGCCTTTTTATTTTCTACTAAGTGATTCTGAAGTGATGTTAACTTGTTATTGAAAACATGCAAGAATTTTTAGGGGAAAAGATTACTGAAGTGATCGTCTTCCTGCTTTTCTGAGATGAAGTCAGGAAAAAGTGTTTTTGACATTTCTAATAACTGAAATCATTAAGACATATTCCTTATTACATAAAAATCTGTCCCAAGAAATATAACTTTGGCATAGTCTATTATATTTTTGATAGTATATAAATATTCAATGTAAAATTGTTAAAGTTGACTCCTCTTTCTTCCTTCTTTCCTTCAATCCTTTCTTTCTCTCTCCCTTTCTTTCTTTTCCTTCCTTCAAAGCCTTTCCCTTTCTTTCTCTGTTTCCCTTCCTTCCTTCCTTCCTTCCTTCCTTCCTTCCTTCCTTCCTTCCCCCATTTCCCTCCCTCCCTCCCTTCCTTCCTTTCTTCTTTCTTTCTTCTTCCTTCCTCTCTCTCTCTCTCTTCTTTCTTTTTCCCTGCAATCTCTATACCCAACATAGGGCTTGAACTTATTACTAGAGATCAAGTCACACATTCTTCCAGCTGAGCCTGTCAGGAACCCGATTGTTCTTAAAATATAGAGCTTTAGTTACTTCACATTGTTTTATCCAATGGAATGCTAACAAGCCCTCAAATTATATTTTTAATCTAGTTTATTTCATATTTCAGTTGAATTATGTGCAAAAAAATGGTTTAAAATTCCAGTGTATCCTTTTAAAAATTCCTATAACTTCTGAATCAATATTTTGTGGTAAATTTGGAACTGAAATTTGAAGTCTTCAAAACTTATGCTTTTTTTCTAAATAAGAGAGCATCAAGCAGAATTTTTTTTTTATCATAGGAAAGTTCATAGGGATCTGCTACACCTAAAGGCGATGCTGGGGATAACAGATATTTATTCATATATAGTCTATTTTATCCAATAAATCCTTACTGGGTCGAAGGCCTCTGGTACTGTAACTGTAAATGAGACACCCTCCCCACGATCCATGAAGCTCGCAGGAAGTTAGGGGAGGATGGACCAAGGCCCAGTCTGGAGCTCCAGTAGAGATGCCTCTAGAAAGCTGGAGGGAAAAGCTAGAAACATTGACTCTATCTGAAAGAAGAGAATGGGAGAAGGTTTTAATGAACAGGTGATCTCTGACCAGTACTGTGAAAAAAGAGGAGGCTTTCATTCCTGGAAAAGAAGACATTACGAGGGAAGCCACAGAAGTAGGAAACAAGTCTAGGAGAGTCACTACCTATTAAAATTAGAGCATGGCAAGTAGTTGTATGTGTCTAGAGAATCAGGATGTATGAGGTGACTTTGGACCACAGTGCTGTCAGGAGGACTCTGAAATTTAGTCTTTATTTATTTTTTTCTTTTTTCTTTTAAAATGTGTGCACAGTTTTTGGTGCATGTTCTCTGATTCTGTTAGAAAAGGAGCAAATAAGTAACAAAGCTTCATTTTTTTAGCTTTTCTGATCACCTGCTTCATCCTCAGTAATTTACAAACTTTGTGTTATCTTTGTTCTCTCTGCTTTTCATTAGGATAGTTATTGATTTATGAGCAGCCTTAATGTGGCTCTTTCAGGCATCCTGAATCACTCTGACAGCAGCTCTGTAAATAAATCAATTTCTGCCTTTAAAATTTGATGTCTCCTGTCCTAACAAACTGTTATTTTGGCTAAACTCAGAGGAATTCTTCATCCTTGGCAAAGTATCATTAAGTTGGTCTCCAAAGGACTGAAGTAAAATTATTCTTATTATGTCAAGGGGAAGTAATCCAGCATGTTGGACCTCATTAAAGGTCACTTGTTTATTTAGGAAGCTCTGCTGCCCAGTAAACAATGGGACAGGATTCTTCACCAGCCTTGGATAATTGTACTAATATCACCTGGATTTAAGAGGAGAACAGAGTCCTGATCACCATCTCCATAAATCACCATGAATTGACCTTTCAGCAACCTAGGTAAGCAACCCTTGTTTTAAAGAATATGTAAATTAAATTCAGCATGCTTTCAGAAGGACACAGGATTCTATTTCTTCCTCTGCATTTCCTTCTCCTTGAGGCAAGCACACACTGCTAACATGTACTGTTTATATCTTTTTCTTTTTTTTTTTTTCATCATTTTGTTTCTTAGAAAAAAGAAGCTGACATAGTGGAAATAGAAAGAACCTAACAGGAGAAACTGGGTGGCTCAGTCAGTTAAGCGTCGGACTCTTGGCTTCAGCTCAGGTCACGATCTCAGGGTCTTAGGGTCATGAGATCCAGCCCTGAGCAGAGCCCCGCAAGGAACCCAGAGAGCCCTGCACCCAGCAGGGAGTCTGCTCGAAGATTCTCTCCCTCTGCCCCTACTCCAACTCGCACACACATTCTCTCTCTCTCTTTCTCTCTCTCAAATAAATACATAAATCTTCTTTTAAAAAGATTATAAATTGGACACCTAAGTGGCTCTGTGAGTTAAGCCTCTGCCTTCTGCTCAGGTCATGATCTCAGGGTCCTGGGATCGAGACCTGCATCCGGCTCTCTGCTCAGCAGGGAGCCTGCTTCTTCCTCTCTCTCTGCCTGCTTCTCTGCCTACTTGTGATCTCTCTCTCTGTCAAATAAATAAATAAAATCTTTAAAAAAAAAGAAAAATTATCTTACAGGCAAAATACCTTGATCCCATTCTTTGTACCTCTACATAACTAGCTGTTATGATATTAGGCAAAAGGTCAGTTAGCGTTCTGAAATTCTCCTCCTCTGTATAAATCAGGGGCAATGCTTTCTACCTTAGGGGTCATTGCAAAGATGAGCAGTACATGTGACAGTTATTTGTAAATCACGCAGCTGTTTATAAAGGTATGATCTTGTCACTAATCACTAATTCTGCAATTCCAAAAGGATTGGGAATAAAATGCAATAATGCGGATACCACCATTCTAAAATTGCCATCAGTTAAAGTTGTCTACATATAAGGAATATGGGGCACACTGTGTTCCTGTGCATCATACTCATGGTCCCCACTAGAATAGGCAGGTTAAAAAAGGAGGGGCATTCTTCAACATCAAAACATTCTCTGACATGTTCTCAGCTAGGTGGAAAGTGATGCTTAACCTCATTCAGTACAGATAAATGCAAAGTAAAGCAATATTCGTTTGATGGACTATAATCTCCTTGGGATTAGCCCACTTCTGTTTCTCTCATGGGAGTCAAGCTACACAGAGGAAGGTAAAATTTGTAGCTTGCTTCCTCATGGAGTCCCACAGGGGCAATAAGAAACTTTCATAGGGAGGGGCGCCTGGGTGGCTCAGTTGATTGGGCAACTGCCTTCGGCTCAGGTCATGATCCTGGAGACCCGGGATTGAGTCCCACATCGGGCTCCCTGCTCGGCGGGAAGCCTGCTTCTCCCTCTCTCACTCCCTCTGCTTGTGTTCCCTCTCTGGCTGTGTTTCTCTCTGTCAAATAAATAAAGTCTTAAAAAAAAAATTAAAAGAAAAAAGAAACTTTCATAGGGAGAGTCTTGGGGTTGCCCAACAATGATTGTCACTCTATAGGCAAAATCTATAATTCTTGGGTTTATATTAGGAAGCTCAATGGGTTGCACATGTAAGCTACATTCTGAATTGGCTCTATCAGCTGGGGAAAAAAAAGTGATGTTATTTTAATCTCTGCATTATACCCCATTCTGTTTACTGTGTGGCCCCTCTCAGACCCCAAAATCTAAGCATTGACCCATGAATCTTAAAAAAGATAGAGTGAATGTCATTTGGGAAACGAAGGAATAGGAGACATTAGACCTTTCATGGAGTTGGCCTTCTTGGTTTCTGAGTTTGGTGGCTTGCGGGGGCCCACGTTCTACCTGGCTGGGGTTTATCTCACATAGCTCAGATAGAAGCTGTAAGTTACTTTTAGAAAGTGCTGGTCTTGGGCAGTCACTGCAGCTTATGACTGCTCTGTCCTGTGAAGGTGAGCTAAAGCGGATCTCAGGTATAACACAACCACTCAGGTCTTAATCAAATGACTGCAGGGCTCCCTGGGAAGTTTCTCAGGCCACAGCTGCTGTTGCAGCATGACCTTGAACCAGAGTCACAGCTTCAGCTGCTATTACAGGGGACTTGGAGGCAGAACTAGATTATTTTAGACATTGGTGAACCTGACAATATTAGTTGCTTTCAAGTTGCTAGACATCCTGTGTTTAGGACCACAGAGAGTGATGGCTGGAGTTAAAGTGACTTGTGCTGGGTTTCAAAGAAACTGCCCCACCACATGTATTCAGGGTGACTTACTTTTTACTTAGTTCTAACAATGCCTTTAGATTTCAGATGCCCACACTGAGATTTAGCCCATAGAAAGGTCAGTTTTGTTTAAAAAACAAATAAAAATAAATGAGAGTGATTATAAAGATAATGTGACATCTTCTTGTAATAAAATAAACATTTTAAGGAATTCTTGCAGGCAAAGAGATTCTGAATACTTTTAAAAGGCAGTGCTTGAAACACTAACATCAATGAAAAAAATTAAGCAGTAATAAATACTTCAAAAATTATTCTTTAGTCTTGTGACAAAAGAAGGGTGGATTGATTTGATTAAGCTAGAAGGAAAAAAAGAGCTCTTTGTAAAAGAAAGGTTAAAAAAGGAAGTCTAAAATTTTATAATTGAGATAGATATGAAGGGGAAAATTAGATATTAAAGGTCTTGAATAATGGAAAAAGAGAGAAAAGGAGATGTGCCCAGGTCAACTGCTTTTGAAGAGCGATGATCATAAACCAGCAGATGGGACCTCCTTAAAAGGAATCAGAAGATCCAGAGGAAGTGGTCCTGGTCTGTTCAAAAACTCAAACTTGATTGGAACTCTAATGAAACACAAAATAAAATAAACTTGCCTATGGAACAAAACCACCGCTAATATCAGCAAAGCTTTTCATAAGATGAAAGAGTTTGAATGGAAGATTTGCCAATTCCTCTCATTTTTAGTTGAAATTATGTAACATCAGCCATCTTTTAGAGAAAGCAAAATTCATCCACACTGCACAGGAAAAGCAGGTGGGGCTCCCCATCCCCGCCTTCACCTCCTGCTCTCCACCTCTTCCCAGGTGTCCTGAATAATATATATAACCTACAAAGCCATTCATTTACTCCTCCATTCATCCTTCCAAGCATCCAGCATTCTTGAGCATATACTCCATCCCAGGCCACATGAGTAGAATCTACTTCTGTAATCTACTGAGGGAGGGGACAGGTGAACAAGTGCTTATGACACAGTCCCTGGGGGGGGGGGGTGCGTCCACAGCTAGGAAGGTCCTAGAAACAGAATTAGTTTGTTAGCCAGGGTTACATTAGCTGCAGCCAGGGTTACAATTTCTGCCAAACACTAGTGGTGCATCTTTAGTCTTTCCAGCATTGTTGGAGTGCCGAGCATTAGTCACTATGTTTGTTCCCTGGGAGATCTCTGTGAGTTGCATAGGTGTCTGCATGAAAGACAGCCGGTAATAATGGGAAGTAACTATTTCCCTTTTTACCTGCCTCATCCTTTCATCCATTGCAAAAATGGTAATAATCTACTTCTGGCAGACAGAGAAGAACCTGGTGGGATAATCTTGTTTCTCTTTTTCAGCTCACATCTACCGGGGAGAGATTCCAAAAGAGGGTGCAGGAAACACACAGGCAGGACAGGCTCCTGGGCCTGCGCACATCCAATCCAACAGGCCTGGCCCTGGGTTGTGCAACAGGCACCATTTCCAAGTCAGTGCTAATGTTTCTTTGCTTGTGGCATCAGTCCTGATTGCCCCTCACACGTTCCTGTTTTTAGAACTTTCTGCTTTTTATCTCAGTGAGCCTTCCTCTCACCTAACACCGTGCATTGCTCTCTGGGCTCTTAGTTTGGTGCTTCTTCTTGGCCACGCCTTTCCTGTGGGCAAACCCTCCAGGAGGCTCCCGGAGATCAGCATAGCGGCTACAGAAAGGATTGTGGGAGGAGCACCACTGAACAGATAGAATTGAAAAGAACTCGAAAGACAAAATCACTTTTTTTTCCTGAACAAGTATTACCCATAGTGTCATAACATTCTGAAGTGATTTCCAAGACCAAAATAGCTAAAGAACACAAATGCATGTGGACTGTAGTTCTGAAGTTTTTCCACAGATCTGTTTGGACCATTAAATGCTACCCATCTTTATAAAAGAAAAGATTCTGCCAATTAAAGTTGAGACCATGTACTATTATCTAATATTAGATCTAGTATTAGAAGATATATCTGATATAATATGCTGGTAATAATTTTTGAGAGCTTATGTTTATTATTGATACAAAGAAACAGTTCTGTTTATCCCAGAACCTCTCTACATGGTTGTGATACACTTGCTTTATGAGGCCATATACAATAATGATTGTAACGTACACCGGAGGTAGCCTGCCTATCATAGAGACATCAGCTATGGAATTAGAATAACCTATGTTTGATGTCTCCATCTTAGCCACGTGGGCAAGCTCCTTACCTTGTGATACTTAGCTGTCCCCATTATAATAGTGGGCTGTGAGGCCCTACCTGATAAAACTGTTGAATGAGAGTGTAAAATGGGTCGGAGCCTTCCATAAATACTACGTCATTAAGTATGGTTAAAGGTACCCTCTGTAGTTTAAAGATCTGGCTATGTGCAATTGTAAGCACAATACTTTCTAAGAAATATTCAACAAGGTTATCTGGAGTGAACAATGGGCCAGCATGAACTCCTGAATGTGGACTGCTTGGGACAGAAGGACCAAATAAGTGCGGCCAGGATGAAACACCAGAACAGAGAGGCCTGGACCAGAAATAAGATAATATGATCCTAATGACACCTTGCTAAGGGTTTTAGTCCTAATCCAATATAAATGAAACCACTGTTATGAGTTTGAGCTTTCGTGCACTGTCCAGCTATGTATCTATAGACACAGATATGTATCAACACCTTTGCCATCTTCATAAAATCCCTACTTTAAAGCCACTCCCTTAAACCACTGATCTCAGATCCCTTTTTTCTCATGCCTGCACTTGTAATTACAAATGTTTGCTTCTTTATTATCAGCTTTCCTCATGAGGTTATAAATTCTCTAATGACAGTAGCCATGAATATGTCATTCATCAGTGGATATCAAGCCTACAATACACAAAGCCCTTAATAAATAGCACATGAATAAATAAATGACTATCTAAATCATGAAAAAGAGTTTTATTTGATAACTTAACACAGGGAAAAAAATGCATACATCTTCTAAGCAGGCTTTCCCTGAAGCAAACACCGGGGGCATTTTGTCTATAGGATAGATATAACCTTGGGAATGAAGATCGGTAACTGATTTGATGAAATTCATTGGCAGAGTCAGATTGATGTGGTGCTCAGTGGAAACCCCTCAGGATAAGCTGTAATTGATTGGGACTTAAACCCCAGTGTCCTCCAGTATGACTCATTAGAAGGTTTATTTTAATATTTCCCTTTCAACTACATTACAAACTCCAGCTTAAACTCTGGCCATTATTTGCCCATACATGAGCCTCTTCAGTCTACGTAATGATGGTCATGTTATTTGGCAATTTCTGGTGTGAGAAAAGATCTCAAAAATAAAACATAAAAACTTGCTTTACATTGAGTGGTTACTGTGGGCTTCGAATCTTGGGCTCAAATACTAGCTCGTCTACTTACCAGCAGTGTAATCATGAACATCTTCAATAAGCCATAATTTTCACACCTGTAAAGTAAAGGTAAAATCAATACAACTTCATAGAAATGTCATGAGGGATAAATAAAACAGTGTCTACCAAGGCTTTTAACCTGATACTGACATGTATAATAAATATTAGCTACTTGTTATTACTGACTGATTGTTCCCTATAATCCTATGTAATCTAATTTGAATGTAACAGTCTTCATTAAAATTGTCTTTTAATTAGTAATCATCATACATTTAAGGAACTACTATGTGCTAAGCATACCTTGAGATGTAGAAAAAATGCTGTTCACTAGTGCATGATTAAAACAGAACTTTCCAAAAGAATAAAATTCATAGTATGTGAATTAATAAACTTGGTAACGAAGAATAACAGGTAAATCTCATTAAAAGCTGATGTCACCCATGAAGCTATTCTAGACTAGGAAACATTTTAATTAGACCTCAATATATTTTCAGATGATTTCACTTCGACTTTCTCAACCAAGGCACTTTCAAAATGTGAGTATTTACATGTCACTACCATGCTAAATTTGACATAGAAATCTATAAAAGAAAAGAAAACAAAAGAAATCTATAAAAAGAAACTTTTTTTAGTAAATTCTCATTATTTCATCTTGCAGTGTTTTCTTTTAATTTTTCATCACTTGGAACATCTTTCCTATGTTGTCTAGCTGCTACAGACTTGGATTTTTTACTATGCAGAAAGCAAAACAAAAAAAATAAGGAAATAAAAGAAGTAAACGACCTTAGAATACCTACTTGCTTACTGTTTTTCTGGTTTGAGGAACAAGCATGCTGGGTAAATGGAAATCAATAATGCCAGCATCTCCCATTTTTTTACCCTGAGACAAATACGCATCAAGTCTCTACCATATACCAGGCACCATGCCAGTGCTCGATGAGGAAAAAATGACTCCTGTCCCCAAGAAGGCAGGGCAAAGAACAGCTAAAAGAACAGCTTTTGAAATCAGACTGATGAGGAATAACATAGCTAGGACCTGTGGCTTGAGGGAGCTCTTCATGGAGGCGAGCCATGGACTTGGAGATCAGGCAAATTTGAGTTCAATTCCAGGATTTCCACTTTAAGGCTCTGTGGCCTTGAGTAAGTACTTAGGTATCTCTAAGCCTCAGCTTTCTCACCTTTAAGATGGACCCAGAAATCTAATTTTGAAAGTTTTAAGGACGAAACACGATAAAAATCCGTGACATGTTTAACACAATGCTAAGATCATGTAAAGTAAATGCTATGCCCTTTCCCTTATGCACCTGTGCCTGTTCTTCCAGATACACTTCTAGAATCAAAAAGGATAGTCGGGAGAAAAAAATCAACCTCAGTCAAAAATTTAGGATGAATACTAGCATGTATCACTCCTTTGAAAGGACAGAATGTATTTATTGCTGTGAGTAAAAACCATAGACTCAAGTTAAGTATTTACAGCCAAATCTCTGGCAATGATAGTTGGTCAGTAACTTGGGATTCTATCTGCACCATAGAGTTAATGACTCAAGAAATCAGAAGAATGGTAAGCTTTCCAAATGCCATGTAGCACTTGCTGAAGCAAGAGTTGAATATTAGTTTCGACCAGATCAAATTGTTCACCATCTGTTTGTGGAAAGATAAAACCCATCTTCCTGTATAATAGATCAACAAGGATTTAAAGAAAAAGGGATTGTCTCAAATTTCACCATCAAAGGGATGTGTTTATGTGACCAAAAACTGCACACAGGAAACAAATAAAAAGAGATTATTCAGTAAAACAGGGCAACATAAACTTTTAAATGTCTTTCCAAATCTCTCAGAAACATTCCATTTGTGTTTCATGGAAGAATATAAAGGCACAATGAAAAACTGTTTTAATATAATTCTAGATAATTCAAGTATGTTTTTTCGTTTAAGCCTACAAAGTGCTATTTTCATCCCTTACCATCTTCAAAATCATTGCAAGTCTTAATGACTTTTGTACTATGCATAAAGGATGAAACTTCTGTATAGTATTTTATATAAAATTAAGTAATCAACATATTTAGAAACAGCAAAGATGCCTCTGTCTTCCTGTCTTCCCTGAAACCAATAAAATGGTAAAATAAAAGGCAGAAAATAAAATAAGGTCTTTGATAAGCTAAAATTCAGCCACACCTCTAAACTTTTCTATAAAGAACAACCTTATAATGCCATGAATATTGGATCTGGGACAATAAAAGCTGAGATGAGGATGTATTGACTATATCTGGCAAAGGAAACAAAGCTTTCCCAAACCTCCCTAGAGGGAAGGATCATATCTGCTACTGAAGACTGACAAGGCAGAAAGATGACTGAGGAATATGAAGACATATGCCAGATGTTGATGTGAGAAGGAAAGAGAGAAGGAAGTGCTAAGGAAGAAAAAGTGGGTGTCAAATAACCTGTAAGTGCTTCCAAAAAATACACACAATGTAACTACTCAAAAATACCTGTGGCATATGAGCTTACCATATGAAAACCAGGAAGGCTTTCTCTGAGCTCAAGACAAGTTAACTATTTATATTAAGAACAGCACACTATGAAACTTGATGGTAAACATATCATACAATTATGTGATTAAAAAAAAAAAAAACATGGCCTCTATGCAATGGCCTTTATGCAATGAGATCTCAAAGAGGAAATTCAAGGATTCAAAATAGAGGTGACAAAGCTACGGGATAATGTCAAGAGTAAAAGGGCAGGACCTATTAGCAGCAGGGATGGCAAACTCATTTTCAAAGCTCCCAAATGTCCCCAGAGAAACAAACAAACAAACAAAAAACTGTAAAGCAAAAGACAAAACTCAGAATCCAAAGAAATCTACAACCTATTTGAATTAGCAAGTGAATTTAGCAAAATCATTGTATACAAAAACAATGTACCAAATCAATTTTATATACAAAAAAACTAGAAAATGAAATTCAATAAGTGATATAATTCAATATAATTCAAAATACATCAATACCTAGACATCAATATAACAGATATATAATACCATTACACTGAAAACCACCAAGCATTTCTGAGAGGGATTAAAGAACACCGAAATGAAGAGAAGAATGTAAAATTTCATGAATATAAAGACTCATGTTGCAAAAATGTAAATTATCCTCAAATTGATCTAGAGTTTCCAGGAAGTCCCAGTTAAAATTTCAGCAGGTTATTTTTAATTGGCAAGCTAATTGTAATAATTATATGAAAAGGCAGAGTACCAAAAGTATCTATGATAGTCTTTTCTTTTTTATAGTGTTTTATTCATTTATTTGAGAGAGCAAGCACAAGCAGGGGGAAGGGCAGAGGCAGAGAGAAAAGCAGACTCCCTGCTGAGAAGGGAGCCCCATGCAGGGCTCAATCCCAGGACCCTGGGATCATGACCCGAGCACAAGGCAGGTGCTTAACCAACTGAGCCATCCAAGTGCCCTGTATCTATAACAGTCTTAAAGATGAAGACCTTAGAATAAGTTAGAGGACTTGTACTTGCACTATCATACATCAGGATTTGCCACAAAGATACAATACAGTAACTAAGATATTGTAGCATCAGTACAAAACAAAAAAACCAAGGAAACAGAATATTCTAGAAGCAGATAAATTTTTAAATATTTGATTTAAGTAAATGAAGGTACTTCAGAACAGTGAAGGAAAGGTAGTCTTCTCTTTAAAAACAGTGCTAATTACATCTCCATATGAAAAAAATGAATTTTGATACCTAACTCCCAAAATACACAAAAATAACTACAAGAGAGATCTGTACATAAAAGGTAAAATAATAATTATTTTAGAAGAAGATTTTGAAACTGTATACATCTATCCGTTTGGGATAGATGAAGTTTTCTGGACTAGGAAACAAGAAGCACTTACAAAAAAAAAAAAGAAAAGAATTGAAAAATTAGATTACAGTAAAATTAAGATTTGTTCAGTAAGCTATTCCATTAAAAGATAGAAAAGGCTGGGGCGCCTGGGTGGCTCAGTTGGTTAAGCGACTGCCTTCGGCTCAGGTCATGATCCCGGAGACCCGGGATTGAGTCCCACATCGGGCTCCCTGTTCGGCGGGAAGCCTGCTTCTCCCTCTCTCACTCCCCCTGCCTGTGTTCCCTCTCTGGCTGTGTTTCTCTCTGTCAAGTAAATAAATAAAATCTTAAAAAAAAAAAAAAAAAAGAGAGATAGAAAAGGCAACCCAAAGAGTGGGAAAAGATATTTGGACTAGATGTATCAAAAAAGGACTCACAGATATGCTGTAAATCAGTAAGATTAAAGGTCCATAATCCAAAATAGGTAAAAGACTTGAACACATATCCAGAATACCAAGAAGTATATGAAATGGTGTTCAATTTCATTAGTCACAAGAAAATGCAAAACCACAATTTTACCACTCTATACCCATTAGATTTATATCTAAAATTCCCAATAATTGACAATACTATGGTATACCAGTCACTGCAGGTAGAATTATAATTGGTACAATCACACTGAAAACTCGTCAGTATCTACTAAACACTGAAGGTATGGCTATCTCAAGATCTTGAATTCAACTCAATGTTTAAAATCAACATTATTCACCAAAAGCATATGCTAGAATCCCATTCAAAAGAGCCTCCAATATCTCAAATGTTATCAACAGTAGAATGATAAGTCAATTATTATATAGTCCTACAAATACATACTGTGTAACAATGACAGTGAAACAACATACTGCCACATGGAACAGCATGGATAAATCTCATAAAGATAATCTTGAATGCAAATACAATACGATTACATTTATGCAAAATCCACAAACAGGCAAAATGAATTTATGATGTTAAAGTAAATGCAGAGGTGACCTTGGGCAGGAAGATGGGGGGAGGCGGGTAGCTTCTGGAATGCTGCCAACATTCTGTTTTGTTTGTGAGTGGTAGCTAGAACAATGGGTTCCTTTTATGAAAATACATTGAGCCATGTACCTATGATTCATATGCCGTTCAATGTATTTGCTATACTTGCAAAACTGATGTTAAAAGAGTATTAGCTCTCCATATATATAACATTTCCATGCTTTTTAAAGTTACATATATCACTTTATTTTTTAAAAAATGCCTGATAAAACAAAAAAAGGAGACATACACCATTTTCTTCAAATTTGCACTTTTGTGAGAACTACACTACTATAATATTTTGAATTTATACTACCTTGAATTGTCAGAGTCAAGCTTTTTTCATGTTATTTGCCATTTATATTTCTTACAAACTGCTCTCACCTTTGGTTCAATTTTTTGTCACAGATTAGTATTGGTTTTTGTTGTTGTTGTTGTTGTTGTTTTTTGAATGTTTTTCAAGTAGTAAGGGAAAGAATGGCTTGCAATGTGTATATCATTATGAGCTCTACATGATCTTAAGAAGGTTATTTACTATCTTAAGCTTTACCATCTTCACCAGAAAAACTGGTGGATAATAATAGTATCAACAGTCCTGAAAAGATGTCTTTTTAAGGACTACATAAGTACCATAGGTGACATGTACATCACAAATGTTTTCCCATTTTTCATATATTTTTGAGTACCAATTAAATGTAATAAGGGCTCATGTAGTTGATTAAATAAATAAATAAATAAATAATAAATAAAACATTTCTGCCACTAAACTAGTGTGCTAGTCAGCTGTCCATCAAAACACCATGAATCCCCCTTCCTCCCATTTCATCCGTCACTTCGTGCTATCGACTTCTGCTCTTCAATGTCTTTCAAGGTGGTTCTTTCCTTTCCATCCCAAGGGTCATTGCCAACATTCAGGCCTCCATCTTTCCTAGCTGAATATTCCAATGGCTTCCTGACCTGTCTCTTGTGTCCCCTTCCTTACTCTCCAATCAATTCAACTTCCTACCATTAGATGGATCATTCTAAAAGCAGCTCCGATTAGGTCAACCTCTCTATTTCCCTTAGTGTGGAATCTGTTCATTTTATCAGATCACAAAAGACAACCATCATTTGGCCCCTAGTTTTACTCTGAAGCATCATCCCTTAATGGTTCCCAATTGGCTCTTAATATTTTGAAAGTTCTCGGGGCACCTGGGTGATTCAGTCATTAAGCACCCTCCTTCGGCTCGGGTCATGATCCTACAGTCCTGGGATCAAGCCCCACATCGGGCTCCTTGCTTGGCAGGAAGCCTCTTCCTCTCTCACTCCCCTTGCTTGTGTTTCCTCTCTAGTTGTGTTTCTTTCTGTCAAATAAATAAATAAAATCTTTAAATAAAAAAAGGCAGTTCTAAAATGCTAACTGTTTCCTAAATGATCCATGATACTTATGTCATGTGAATTTGCATGAACTGCCAGGGCTTATCCCATCATAGTACCTGCATAATTGCACCTGTATCATTGGTTCATTTATCCATCCAACTCACTACTTTAGGATCTACTAAAGAGCAAAGACTATGTGTTTGGATCATTATCCCCTGAGTCTAAATGGTCAAACATGAAGGCGTAAATGAATGAAGAAAAGGATAGAACATAAGATTGTCATGCTTCACAGCAACATTCTCAGGATGATCTTAATAGGAACTGAATAAAAGTTAAGATTAAATTTTCTGGAGAGAAGAGATGAATTTCCATAAACTCTATCTATAGCAATGCAGAAACATCCTTTTCTAGATGTTTGATATAAAGGTAAGTAGGTAGGTAGATGATGATAGATAGATGATAGATGTTAGATAGATGATAGATGTTAGATGATAGATAGATAGATGATAGATGATGATGATGATGATGATGATGATAGATAGATAGATAGATAGATAAATGATAGATAGGTAGATGATAGATGATAGATGATAGACAGATAGATAGATAGATATAGATAGATATAGACAGATAGATAGATACAGACTAAGAGAGAGATTTATTTCATACAAAAAGAAACAGAGCAGTGCTTTAATTCATATGACCATTTCTGACAGGGATTCAAATGTCCTAAGCTTAAGGGCACTTGAAGAATATATTCTCTTTGACAGTCCTTTGTTATTATTCTCACAATACTGATTCATCCCTTCAACTTTCAAACCGCTCTTAAATCAGGGTTATGAGGTTGAAGGAAAACAATCTATATTCTATTGTAAGTAGTTGTAGAATGTGTATTATACATAGTCTCATTGCTTCTTTGGGAAGGACAGAGCTCATCATTTCTCTTGCTGCCTAAAGGCTCTACTTTAGAGCTTATGTAATTGAGGATAAGCTCACATAGTACAAATTCACAAAAAAACTTAAAGTGAGATCACATTTATGTAGCCCGTGGAGACATGACTTAGGGTTCTCTTCCCTTTTTAATGATATAGAAGCATGAGAGACTGTGAACTCTGAGAAACAAACTGAGGGTTTTAGAAGAGAGGGGTGTGGGGGGATGGGTGAGCCTAGTGGTGGATATTAAGGAGGGCACATATTGCATGGAGCACTGAGTGTGGTGCATAAACAATGAATCTTGGAACACTGAAAAAATAAAATAAAACAAATTATTTTTTAAAAATGTGGAGACCTGATCTACCAACATAGATCTGCAGTAACTAGAAATATAAGTTACTTGTGCATGGTATATTTATAATATGGATTTTCTTTCTAACGCTATTTACTCATGAACTACTTCTTCATGAGCATTTTTTGTCAGCGACCAAGTCATACTTATCTGAACCTCCCCTTCAATATCCACTACAGCACTTTCCATCTACTTGGTTCTCAGCAGATGGGGGTTTAAATTGATACTTCAGACTTTTTATGAACCAGGAATCCAGGACGTATCTGATTTTGTACATTAAATATTCTAAGGGATAGTGGTTCCTGTCCCCAGTTTTATCTGCATTCTTTAGATGTTCATTTGCAACAGACTTCTGCTTCCAATTAGCTGCATGATGGATACTGACAGCTGCACATAAAACAGCTCAGAGACCAGGAGGGAAAAGGGGAGCATCCATTACCTCCAGGTGGTGCACATTACTGTCATTATCCTGCATTTGAGTATGAGCTGCAATCATAGCTTGTCAAAAAGTATGAAATATCTCCTATTTCCTTTAGTTCCACTAGTTTCTTGTGACTCATGGTGTCATTTAACTAAGTTGGTGACATCTGTGTCTGTACTGCCATAAAATATGTAGTTGGTGATAGCCATGCTTTTGGACTGAACATATTTACTTGTGTAATTACTGGTGAATATTCTCTGTGTGGGCATGTGTGTGTAAAGGCTTGTATTTATAGGCAACAGTCAGTACATGAGAGCAACCATATGAAGAATGTTGAGAGTTTAGAAATAAACACCAAAATTTAAAAAAAATCAGTATGTAATAGATCAAAACAGAAATATGGAAAGTTTATCTTAAAGAGGTAAAATGATTCCAAGACCTGCAAGATTGGGCATCATCCTGAATGAAGTAGAAATACATCTCAACATGAACGGTCCAAGAAGAAGCAACTGGCTAGGCTAAGAAATTGTGGAAAAAACAGGAAAGTTAAAGAGACAAATATTGTCAGTGTCCATCAAGCACTCTTTAAGGCAAGTGGGTGTCCTAGAGAAATGATACAAAATATCTACTTAGTATAAAGTACTTCAATCCCAGAGACCGTAACTCTTGCTCACACACCTACTAACCAATCTTCCAATTACAAAACTTTTTTGAGATATCTCCGCACCAGGGGAAAAGAGACCTTAGATTGAGAACATGAGTAGCCCCAACACTGCGTGTGGATCGCACACATGCACACACACATACACACACAGGATAGGATGGCGTGCCAGTTTATAGACACATGTCCTGTATATGTGTATGAGTTTCTTTTGTGTATACTTCTTGGTGTTTACTTCTCCAGAAGTCAGATCAGTTATGAGACACTGAAAAGCTTAAGCACATATGTAGAGATAACCCAAGAGGTCATAGCAGTGAGAGAACAAAGAATACTGTCAGACAAAGATTGAGGCCATGGTTTGAAGGTTCTGGGATGAATAGATAAGAGAATAAAAACAGAAGAAATTAAATAGAGGCTAAAAGGGCCACAGGATTAGTGAGGTCAATGGGTAGAAGACAAGGAGTAAAGTGAGTGAACAAGCTAAAAGGAATGGAAATTGTGATCAGAAACTAGAAAATCTAAATTTATGATTTATAAGCAAAGGAACCGATTTCAGGGATTGTGAGTTTCAGGATTTGGCTATAGGAGATCATTAAATATGAACTCAAGATAGTGTCTAAGTCATTCAAACATTTGACATCTAGCATCATGGCAGGAAGAGCATTAGACAGAAAGTCTATGAATTAGATGCCAAATTCCTCAAAAAGAAAAGGCCAAAAATTTTACCTACATATCTACCTTAGGTTTTCATATTTTGTTCATTCTTCTCCACTTTGCGCTACCACGCTTTCATGCAGAACTCATATATTTCCCCTAGAATGTGAATTCTTGCTGTATCCGCCCTACAACATGAGTTCAATTTTAATGCAATATATATAATTCAATGGCCAAATCTGTAAATTCTCATTGAATGAAGAAAAAATGAAGCAGCATAATTATGGAGATCATTCTGTAATGTAATCCCGGAAATTAATTTTTTTTTTGGCAGTATTAAAAGAACCAGGAGAGAGAGAAAAAAAAATACAGAGATCAATAAAAATGGTCTTTTTTAAAAAAAATAGAGAAATGTATTTGTCAACATGGAAGGCTTCAGTGATGTGGAGGAACGCAATATTGGTGAAACCATCGGGGAAGTAATGTGAGCCCCTCTGGATTGCAAAGGAGAGAAGACTGCTGAAAATAAGTCACTGTCCAGGGTACTTAACTCAGACACAGGGTGGTAGCTGCAAGACTATCCCTAATAATTAAAATTTTGATGCAATGGTAAATGGAATTTTTAAATTATACTTTCAGATCATTTGTTGCCAGGATAAGAAAATACAGTTAACTTTTGTATAATCATCTTATCTCCTGCAAACTTATTAAACTTATTTGTTCTGGTAGCTCTTTACTAGATACTGTAGGCCTTTATACAGTCACAATGTCTCTAAATAAAAATAATTTTACTTTTCCCTTTCCAATCTGGATGCACTTCATATAATTCTTATGGCACATGGCACAAGCTAGCAACTCCAAAACAGTGTTGAGCAAAAGTGGTGAAAGAAGACATTTCTTCTTTGTTCTTTATCTTGGAAGGAAAGCATTAAGTCTCCCACCATTATATATGATCCTAACTATAGGCATTTTGTAGATGCCTTTATCAAGTTAAGGACATTTTCTTCTCCTCTTGGCTTGATGAGAGTTTTTATCCAGAATGGATTATGGATTTTGCCAAATGTTTGTTCTTTATTGAGATGACCATATATGTTTCATTTTTTTTTCAGTCTCTTGATATAATGAATTGTATTGATTGGTTTTACAATGTTTTATAGCCTTGCATACTCATTTAAGATACAATTTCCTTTTTATATATTGTTTAATTTACTGGAATTTTGTTAAGAATTTGTACTCTGTGTTAATGAGAAATATTAGTATTTAGCTTTCTCTCCATGTAACACACTTGCCTGACTTTGTTATCAGGAAAAAGCTGGCCTCATGGAATGAGTTGCAAACTTCTCTCCTCTTAAATTTTATAAAAGAAGTTTTTTGAACTTTTTCTTTTTCAGTGTTTGGTAGAATTGACCAGTGAAACCATATGGTCCTGGAGTTCAATTTCTCTAATAGATATAGAGGTACTGAAGTTATCTATCCCTCTTGAAAGAGTTTTGGCCATCTGCATCTTTCAAAGAATCTGTCCATTTCATTTACATTGCCAAATTTAATGCCATAAAGTTGTTCATATCATTTTTCCCTTATTCTTTCAATATCTATACAATCTGTTGTGATGTCACCTCTTTCATTCCTGACATTGATAATTTATGTACATTTTTTTTGATCAGTCTAAATACAAGTTTATCAATTTTAATGATCTCAAGACTCTAGATTTTTGGTTTCATTTATTTTTTCTTTTGTTTTTCTTTTTTATATTTCAGCGTTTGCCATTATTGTTTTCACTTTCTCCTTCCATTTTTTCCAACCTTTCCTTCCTTTGCATCTAATTTGCTCTTCTTTTCCTGCTTTCTTAAGCTGAAATCTGAGGTGGCTGAGGGGAGACCTCTTTTTCTAATATTAACACTTAATGCTATAAATCTCTCTCCAAATACTGCTCTAGCTGCGTACCACACATTTTGATATGTTGTTACCATTTTCATGTGGTGGAAAATGATATTTCATCTCCCTCTTGAGTTTGTTTGACCCATAGTTAATTTAGAAATACCTTTTTTATTATTCAAGAATAATTTTATTTTTTTATTTTTTAAATTTAAATCCAATTAGCTAATGTATAGCACATCATTGGTTTTTAATATGATCGATGATTCATTGGCTCTATGTAACACCTAGTGCTCATCACATCACGTGCCCTCCATAATGCCCATCACTGAGATACCCCACATACACCCACCCACCTCCCTTTATGCAACCCTAAGTTTGTTTCCCAGAGTCAAGAGTCTCATATGATTTCTCTCCCTCTCTTATTTCTTCTCCTTCTGTTTTCCCTCCCTTCCCCTATTGTCCTTTGCACCATTCCTTATGTTCCACATATGAATACAATTATCTTTCTCTGATTCACTTATTTCACTTAGCATAATACCGTCCAGGCCCATCCATGTTGATGAATGTATATAGAAATATAAGCTTCTAAATTATCAGGGACTTCCTGGAGACCGTTCTCCTACTGCTAACTTAAGTTTCTGTTTGCTTTGAATCCTTTTACATTCATTGAGACTTGTTTCATAACCCAAAATGTGGCTGTCTTAGTAAATATTCCATATGGGCTTCAAAACTTTGGGTACTTCTCTTGTTGGATGGAGCATTTACAAGTGTGAATTAGGTCCAGTGGATTGATTGTGCCATTCTTATCTTTCATGTACTTACTGATTTTCAATCTACTTGTGCTAGCAATTTATGAGAAAATGAGTTAAAAATCTCTTAAAAATAATTGTCAATTGGTATATTTCTTCTTTCATTTATAACAGTTCTTGCTTAATGCATTTTGTAGTTTTTTTATTAAGTATGCAAAAGTTTAGGATTAGTATAATCTCCAGATTTTTTAATAATTTATTTTATTTTATTTTGTCAGTGTTCCAAGATTCATTGTTTAAGAAATCATTATGATTATTTTTTTCCATAGTAATATATTTTGTCAGAGTCCCCAGGATCGAGTCCCACATCTGCGCCTTGGCTCCCCGGAGAGTCTGCTTCTCCCTCTGACTTTCTCCCCTCTCGTGCTTTCTCTCTCTCAAATAAATAAATAAAATCTTTTATATATATATGTGTGTGTGTGTATATATATATATATATATATATATATATATATGCACATTGTATCATTTAAATATAGCCACTCCAGCTTCCTTTGATTACTATCCACATTGTATATATTTTTACATTTTAATTTTAACATTTTTCTCATTACATTTAAAGTAAATTTCTTATTAGCATCATATAGTAGGGACTTGCTAACTTTTTTTTCTAACTTTTTAGAAGTTAGAAACTAAAATTTCTAACTTTCAACTGTGGTGTACAGACCACTTATATTTAGTGTTATTACTGATATTTATTTGTATTTAAATGCACCACTTACTTGTTTCCTATTTGTCCCATCTGCTTTTCGTTCCTCTTTCTCTTTTGTACTCATTGTTTTTAATATTTGATTTATCTCTTTTATTGGCTTATTTGCTGTATTTCTTTTCTAAGGTATTTCTGCAAGTTTATAACTACATATCTTCTCAATCTCTCACCTTCTATCTTCCACTAATATTATACCATTTCCCATATAGTACAATAACCTTAAGACAGTTTACTTCCATCTTTCTCCTCCTGGCCTTTGCACCATTTTTGTGATATATTTTACTTCTACTTATGGTATTAACTCCCACATTACATTGTTATTATTGCTGCTTTTAACAGGCGATTATCTTTTCTAGTGATTCAAAAATAAGAAAGATCTTTTTTATCTTTATATTTACATACATTTTTTCCATTCTGGTACTCTTAATTCCTTTATGTGGATTCCTACTGCCATTTGGTATTGTTTTTCCTTTTCCTTTGGTCTAAAGGACTTCCTTTAACATTTCATGTAGTGCAGGTCTATAGATGATAAATTCAGATTTCTATGTCTGAAAAAGTCTGGTTCACCTTTATTGTTGAAAGATATTTTCACTTGTCTGGGTGTTATACTTAAGTGATGAATCAATAAATTCTACCCCTGAAACCAGTATTTTACTACATGTTAGCTAACTAGAATTTAAATAAAAACTTGAAACAAAGAATTTTTTGATTAACAGTTTCCTTTCATATCTTTCTCTCTCATTTTAAAGATGTGCTTTGGGGCATTTGGGTGGCTCAGTCATTAAGTATCTACCTTCAACTCAGGATCAAGCCCTGTGTTGGGCTCCCTGCTCAGTGGGAGGCCCGCTTCTCCTCCCACTCCCCCTGCTTGTATTCCCTCTCTTGCTGTGTCTCTCCCTGTCAAAAAAATAAATAAAATCATTACAAAAAATAAAATAATAAAGATATGCTTCACCATTTTCTTGCTTCCTTTATTTCTAATGAGGAGTCTGTTTTCATTCTTATCTGTATTTCTCTGTATTAATATGTTATTTTTCCTCTGTTTTAAGATTTTCTACTGCTTTTAAGAAATTAAATAAGAAGCACCTTAGTGTGACTCTTCATGTTGATATTTGGGTTATTTGAAATTCTTTGAGTTTATGGTTTCTATTAAATCATTTTTAAAATGATAATTGTTTCTCTTTTTTTATTCACGTATAATTAACACACAGTATTAGCTTCAGGTGTACGATATAGTGGTTCAACAATTCTACACATTACTCAGTTCTCATCCCAAATGCACCCTTTATCCTCTTCACCTATTTCATCCATCCACTCACCTCCCCTCTGGCAACCACAAACAAAGTTGTTCTCGGTCTATAAGAGTCTCTCTCTTTTTTCTCTGTCTATTTGTTTTGTTTCTTAAATTCCACATATGAGTGAAATCATGTGGTATTTGTCTTTCTCTGACTGACTTCACTTAGCATTATATCCTCTAGATCCATCCATGGTGTTGCAAATGGCAAGATTTCCTTCTTTTTATGACTGAGTAGTATCCCATTATACATTTTTTGAGTAACATTTTTCTACTCCACCCACCTTCATCTTTCAGGACTCTAATTAAATGCATAGAAGGTTGCTTGAAGTGTTCCCACAGCTCACTACTTGGGCTCTGTTCATTTTTTTCTAGTTTTTTTTTTTTCTTTCTGTTTCATTTCAGGGCACTTGTATTCCTGTCTTTGATTCATTAATATTGTCTTCTGTAATGTCTAATCTGCTATTTTCCCAATTCAGAGTATTTTTCCTCATACACATTGTATTTCTAATCACTAGAAATGATACTGTTCTCTTTTATATTTCCCTTTGCCTCTACTTAAGTTCAATAATTTCTCTACCTTCAAGAACATATTAAATATAAAAATTGCTTTAATATACTTGTCTACTATTTCAATCAACGGTGTCATTTCTACATCTATTTCTATAATTTTCTTTCCATGATGAATAATTTTTTTTCTGCTTCTTGACATGCTTGATAATTTTTCATTGATGTCAGACAATGTAAATTTTACTTTGTTGAGTGCTAGACATTTTTTAATTCCTGCAAATGTTATTAATCTTTATTCAGGAACACAGTTATTTGAAAACTGTTTGGTCCTTGAAAACTAATTTTTAAGTTTTGTTAGCCAGGATTAGAGTGGAGCTAATTTTTCAGCATTACTGAGGCACCAGCATTCTGAGTACTCTACTCTGAATTATGAGGCTCCTGGGTAGGAATAGGAACTATTCTGGCCCTGTTTGAGCTCCTGAGATTTTTCCTTCTAACCCTTTTGGATGGCTTTTCACCTGACTTCAGGCAGTTGCTTCATATCCATGCACTGATTAGAAGTCAGGTGAGGACTGAAGGGGTTTCCTGGGTAAATCTCCATAACTGTTTCTCTTTCTGTTCTGCAAACTAAATATTTTGGCCTCGTTGGACTCCAAATGAAGATGATAAATGAAGGGATCTTTACAACCCTTTAATCAGGAAGAGGTCTAAGTTCCATGTGGGTTACCTCTCTTAGTGGCCTGGAAATTTTGTCTAGTCAGTAAGCCCAAGTAAACCAAAGAGCTCCCCTAACTTTTTTTCTCATTTTCATTGACTCTCAGGAATCACGGCTCTGCCCTGCCTGATGTCCATTCCATAACAAAAAGTGCCTGAAAACATGACTTTGTATATTTTGTTTGAACTCTCTGTTGTTTCAGGCACAAGGGGTAAATCCAATTCCTGCTTTGGGTTTACTGAAAGTAGAAGTCTAAATATAGTATTTTAAAGTAACTTAAGGCATTTTTCCTTTTGATTATGTTTCAGGTGCAACTTTAGAATTAATACAGAATTACAATTTAGCTAAATATGAAGCTTTTTTCTGTTGGTCTGATTCAGTAGTCTATCACATCAAGTCATCATTGACCTACTTTATACAGGGAAGGTGGTGTGGTTATTCTCAAACAGGGATGCACCTTGACCTCCCTTGTCCACCCCATCCCCCAATAAAAGTTACAATACTACTCTTCCACCTTACAAAGCACATGCAGAAAATCCTTATCAAGACTTGAGAACAAAAAGATCATCACAAATGTATCTACAGATTTTGGTTAACTGTTCCCTCAGTGTCTACCACCATGTTGGACCTTGTCAAGTTGAAAAGCAACTGACCTTTTTCCCTACACTCCAATGAGCAAGACTTCAGCAAAGATATTAAACTAGCCTGTAATGAAAAACAACTGAATGGTAATCATAAGGGCTGAATATAAATCTAATAGTTCATAAAAGGAAGCAAACAGGTTGAATGATGATGAGCAAATAGTGTTGGTAGTAGATGCAACTTAGAGACAAATTAATGGGAGAAAATGGATTTAAAGAAGGAGATAAAAGATGTGTGAGCAAATTTGAAGGAGAAGCCTGCATACTTCACATATTGGGGATATTGGGAAGCATGTAACAGAAAAGTTCACTCCTCCAAGGTCAGCCACGCTCCATCACATGCAGTCAGATCATTATTTTCCAAGCCTGTCTTTCATTGCCACAAGCTCCAAGAACTTTTCACAAAATACAGGCTGTGTCCTTCCCACATCGACGCATGCACTTGCTCATGTATTGTAATGGGTGTGGGCAGCACCCTACCCAGGCACCTTATCTGGGCACACACTCATGGCCATGTGAATGTTGGTTGTTAGTCACTCCCAACTGACACTTTCTCAAGCAGGGCTGCCTTCCCAGTGACTGCATTTTCTTCTACCCTCTTCCTTCCACATCCGGCAGCCATAGGCCAATGATTCACTGACAATATTTGTATCATACGAGTTCCAGAAGAGGAGAGAAAAAGTGGGGCAGAAGGTTGATCTGAACAAATTATCGTTGGAAGTTTACCTAATCTGGGGAAGGAAACAGACGTCCAAATCCAGGAGGTACAGAGAACTCCCATCAAAATCAACCAAAGCAGGCTGACACCAAAGCATATGGTAGTAAAACTGCATTATACAGAGATAAGGGGGGAAAAAAATAAAAACAGAAAGGGAAAAGAAATCTCTAACTTACAAAGGAAGACAAATAAGTTTAGCAGCAGATTTATCCATAGAAACTTTACAGGCCATAACAGAATAGCATGAGATAGTTAATGTGCTGAATAGGAAAAATATACCATCAAGAATAGTTTTCCAGCAAGGTGGTTATTCAGAATAGAAGGAGAGAGAAAGAGTTTCCTAGGCAAACAAAAACTCAAAGAGTTCATGACTGTTAAACCAGCCCTGCAAGAAATATTAAAGGAGACTCTTTGAGTGGGAAAGAAAGACCAAAAGTGAAAAAGACCAGAAAGCAACAGAAAAAATCTCCAGAAACAACTTTATATGTAGTGCAGTGGCACTTAATTTATATCTATCAATAATCACTCTGAATGTAAATGGACTAAATGTTCCAAAAAAAAGACATATTGTTTCAGAATAGCTCAAAAAATAAATAGGACCCATCTATATGTCGTCTACAAAAAACTCATTTTAAAACTGAATACAATGGTATATTAAAAATGAAGGAATGGAGAAAATGGACGTCAAAAGAAAGCCAGAATAGCCATACTTAGATAAACTGAGTTTTAGACCAAAGACTTTAACAAGAGATGAAGAAGGATACTATATCATAACATGTAATAAAAGGGTCGATCCAACAAGAATATCTAACAATTATAAATATTTATGAGCCCAACTTGGGAGTGCACAAATGCATAAATCAATTAATTAAAAAAGCATAAAGAAACTCATGGATAATAATACAATAATAGAAAGGGATTTTATCACCCAACTTACAACAATAGACAGATAATCTAAGCAGAAAATCAACAAGGAAACAATGGCTTTGAATGACACACTGGACCAGATGGACCTAACAGATATATTCAGAACATTTCTTCCAAAGAGACAGAATATACATTCTTTTTGAGTACACATGGAACATTTTCCAGAATAGATCACGTACTGGATCACAAACCAGGCCTCAACAAATACAAAAAGACTGAGATGATAACCATGCATATTTTCAGACCACAATGTCATGGAACTTGAAGTCAACCACAAGAAAAAATTTGGTAAGACAACAAATATGAGGTTTCACTTACTTGCGGTGCATGAGGGGTAAACTGGAGGACAGTGGGAGAAGGAAAGTAAATGGGAACTAGGATAATCTAGGGAGGGAAATGAAACAACAGAGACTTTGGACACAGAAACAAACTGAGGGACTTGGAGGGATAGGAGAGCCTGGTGGTGGGTACTGGGGACACCTAAAGCGTGGAGCACTGGGTGTGGGGATTGGGGAATGAATCTTGGAACACTGGGGAAAAAAAAAATTTAGTAACAATAAAAAATAATAATAATAAAATTTTAAAAAGACAACAAATATGAGATTAAAGAACATCATACTAAAGAATGAATGGATTAACCAGGAAATTAAAGAAGAAATAAAAACAAATACATGGAAACTAATGAAAATGGAAACATGATAGTCCAAAACATTTGGCATGTAGCAAAAGCAATCATAAGAGGGAAATATATAGCAATACACGCCCACCTCAAAAAGCAAGAAAAATCTCAAATACACAACCTATCCTGACACCTAAAGGAGTTAGAAAAGAAAGAGCAAATGAAACCTAAATCCAGCAGAAGGAAGCAAAAATGTAGATTAGAGCAGAAATAAACTACACAGAAACAAACAAACAAACAACAACAAAAAAACCCAGTAGGACAGACCAAAGAAACTAGTAGCTGTTTCCTTGAAAGAATTTAAAAAAATGATAAACACCTAGCTTATCAAAAAAAAAAAAAAATAGAAAGGATCCAAATAAATAAAATCACAAATGAGAGAGTTCACAACCAGCACCATAAAAACACAAACAATTATAAAAGAATATTATAAAAATTCTATGGCAACAAATTGGGCAATCTAGAAGAAATGGATAAATTCCCAGAAACATATAAATTACCAAAACTGAAACAGTAAAAATGGAAAACTTGAACAGATCCATAACAAGCAAAAAGACTGGATCATTAATCAAAAATATTCCAACAAACAAAAGTCCAGGGCCAGATGGCTTCCCAGGAGAATTCCATCAAACATTTAAAGAAGAGTTAACACCTATTCTTCTCAAACTGTTCCAAAAAGACAGAAATGGAAGGAAAACTTCTAAACCCATTCTAGAGGACAGCATTATCCTTATTCCAAGTCCAGAGAGAGATTCCACTAAAAAGGAGTATTACAGGCCAATATCCCTAATAAACATGGATGCAAAAATTCTCAGCATGATTCTAACAAATCAAATACAATGGTACATTAAAATAATTATTCACCACAGTCCCTGGGCTGTAAAAGTGGTTCAATATTTGCAAATCAGTCACCATGATATATCACATCAATAAAAGATAGGAGAAGAACCATATGATCCTGTCAATAGATGCAGAAAAAGCACTTGACAAAATACAGTTTCCATTCTTGATAAAAACCCTCAACAATGGGTGGCTGCGTGGCTCAGTTGGTTAAGTGACTGCCTTCGGCTCAGGTCATGATCCTGGAGATCCGGGATCGAGTCCCACATCGGGCTCCCTGCTGGGCAGGGGGCCTGCTTCTCCCTCTCTCACTCCCCCTGCTTGTGTTCCCTCTCTGACTGTGTTTTTCTGTCAAATAATAAAAACTTAAGAAAAAAAAACCTCAACAAAGTAGGGATAGAGGGAACATACCTAAACATCATAAAGGTCATATATGAAAGACCCCCAGCTAATATCATCCTCAATGGGGAAAAGCTGAGTTTTTCCTCTATGGTCAAGAACAAGGCAGGGATGTCTACTCTCACCAGGGTTATTTAACATAGTACTGGAAATCCTAGCCTCAGCAATCAGACAACAACAACATACATACATACATACATACATACATACATACATAAATAAATGCATCCAAACCAGCAAGGAAGAAGTCAAACTTTCACCATTCTCAGACATGATCCTCTATGTAGAAAACCTGAAATATTCTACTAAAGAATTACCTAAACTCATTCACAAATTCAAAAACTGCAGGATACAAAATCAACATACAGAAATCTGTCACATTTCTATACACACTAATGAAATAGTAGAAACAAAAATCAAGGAATCAGTTCCATTTATTGATGAGAAAAACCACCTGTGAGCTAGGAAAAAACCCAACCAAAGAGGTAAAAGTTCTATACTCTGAAAACTATAGAACACTCAAGAAAGAAATTAAAGAGGACACAAAGCAGTGGAAAAACATTCCATGCCCATGGATTGGAAGTAAAAATATTTTTTAAATGTCTATACTACAAAGCAATCTATACATTTAATGCCATCCCCATCAAAATATCACCAGCATTTTTCACTGAGCTAGAACAAATAATCCTAAAATTTGTATGGAATCACAAAAGACCCCAAATAGTCAAAGCAATCTTGAAAAAGAAAATTGAAGAGGTGCCTGGGTGGCTCAGTTAGTTGAGCATCTGCCTTCAGCTCCACTATATATATACACACATGCACACACATACACACACACACACACTTTTCTGTTGTGTATGTGCATACATACACATACAAACACATATACATACACACACAATGGGCTATTACTCAGCCACCCAAAAGATTGAAATCTTGCCATGTGCAGCAATGTGGATGAAGCTAAAGTATATTATGTCAAGTTGAGTCAGAAAAAGACAAATACTGTAAGATCTCACTCATATGTGGAATTTAAGAAACAAAGCCAATGAACATAGGGAATGGATAAAAAGAAGAGAGGGAAGCAAACCATAAGACACTATTAACTATAGAAAACAAACTGAAGGTTGATGGAGGGGAGATGGGTGGGGGATGGGCTAAATGGGTGATGGCATTAAGGAGGGCACCTGCTGTGCTGAGCATTGGGTGTTATATGTAAGTGATAAATCATTAAATTCTACTCCTGAAACAAAAATTACACTACACATGTTAACTAAGTAGAACTTAAATAAAAACTTGAAACAAAAAAATAAAGATTTAAAACCTATTCTCCTCAAACTATTCCAAAATACAGGCAAACAGGGAATGCTTCCAAATTAATTCTATGAGACTACATTACCCTGATACCAGAACCAAGCAAAGATGCCACAAAAAAAAGAAATTATAGACAAATACCCCTGATGAATATAGATGCAAAAATCCTTAACAAAATATTAGCAAGCTGAATTCTACTTTTTATTTTTTTTAATGTTTATGTATTTATTTCTTTAAGTAGGCCCCATATCCAGCATAGATCCCAGTGCAAGGGTTGAATTCATGATAATTAGATCAAGATCTGAGTGGAGACCAAGAGTCAGATCTTCAACTGACTGAGCCATCCAAGGTGCCCCAGCAAAGTGAATTCTAAAACACACTAGTCACCAAGATTAGTGGGATTTATTTCAGGGATGCAAGGATAGTTCAATATCCACAAATCAATCAACCATAAATATTACATTAACAAAATGAAAAACAAAAATCATAGATCATCTCAACAGACACAGAAAAAGCATGTGATAAAACTTGATATCCATATAAAATAATAACAAAATGGGCATAAAGGGAACACATCTCAACATAATAAAAGGTCATATGAAATAAATCCATGGCTAACATCACATTCAATAGTGAAAAAAATGAAAGCTTTTCCTCTCATATCAGAAACAAGACAAGAATGTCTACTTTTGCCATTTTTATTCAACATTGTATTAAAAACCCTAGCCACAACAATAATACTAGAAATAAAAGGAATCCAAAATGGGAAGGGAAAAGTAAAACTATAACTATATGAAGATATGATAATACATAAAGAAAGCCCTAAAGACTCCACCAAAAAACTCTTAGGACCAATAAATGAAATCAGTAAATTTGCAGGATACAAAATCAATATGCAGAAATCTATTTTATTTCTATGCACAAATAACGAAAACTAGTAGAAAGAAAATAATCCCATTTACAATATCATTGAAAAGAATAAAATACTTAGAAATAAACTTAACCAAGGTAGTAAAAGACCCATAAACTATAAGACACTAATGAAAAAAAAAAAAAATGAAGACAACACAAATGAATGGAAGTATATACCATGCTCATGAATTGGAAGAATTAATATCATTAAAACGTCCATACTACACAAAGTAATATACAGATTCAATGAAATCCCTATCAAAATATCAATAATACTTTTAAAAGAACAAGAACAAAAGCCATAAAATTTTAATGGAACCACAAAAGACCCTAAATAGCCAAAACAATCTTGAGAAAGAACAAAGTTAAAAGGTATCATAATCCCAGATTTCAAAGTATACTATGAAACTATAGTAATTAAAGTACGGTACTGGCACAAAAATAGACATATAGAGCAATGGAAGACAATAGGGAGTCCAGAAATAAGCCCATAACTACAATGACTAATTAATCTATGACAGAGAAAGCAAGATTATATAATAGATGAAAGTCTCTTCAACAAATGCTGCTGGGTCAACTGGATGGCTACATGCAAAACAATGAAACTGGATCACTTTCTTATACCATAAATAACATTAAACTAAACTGGATTAAACACCTAAATGTAAGACCTGAAAACTCCTAAAAGAAAACACGGATCTAATATCTCTTTGATTTAATAATATTTTGTCTTACACGTCTCCAAAGGCAAAGGAAACAAAAGCAAAAATGAACTTTTGGGACTTCATCAAAATAAAAAGCTTCTGCACAGCAAAGGAAACAGTCAACAAAACAAAGAGGCAACCCATGGAATGGGAGAGGATATTCACAAATGACACTACAGACAAGGGCTGATAGCCAAGATCTATAAAGAACTACTCAAACTCAACATCCAGAAAGAAGATGATCACATCAAAACATGGGCGGGAGACATGAAGAGGCACTTCTCCGTAGAAGATATACAAATGGCTAACAGACACATGAAAATATGTTCATCATCACTAACTATCAGGGAAATTCAAATCAAAACCACACTGAGACACCACCTTGCACCAGTCAGAATGGCCAAAATTAACAAGACAGGAAACAACAAGTAAAGTATTGGAGAGGCTGTGGAGAAAGGCGAACCCTCTTACACTGTTGGTGGAAATGCAAGTTGGTATAGCCACTTTGGAAAACAGTGTGGAGATTTCTTTAAAAATTAAAAATAGAGCTACCATATGACCCCACAATTGCACTACTGGGTATTTACCCTAAAGATACAGATGTAGTGAAAAGAAGGGCCATATGTACCCCAATGTTCATTGCAGCAATGGCACAATCTCAAAACTGTGGAAAGAGCCAAGGTGCCCTTCAAGAGATGAATGGATAAAGAAGATGTGGTACATATATACAATGGAATACTATGCCTCCATCAGAAAGGATGAATACTCAAGTTTTGTAGCAACAGGGACCGGATTGGAAGAGATTATGCTGAGTGAAATAAGCCAAGTAGAGAAAGTCAAGTATCACATGGTTCCACTTACTTGTAGAGCATAAGGAGTAATATAGAGGACAGTAGGAGAAGGAAAGGAAATGTGAATTGGGGTAAATCAGGGAAGGAGATGAAACATGAGAGACTTTGGACACAGAAACAAACTGAGGGTCTTGAGGGGGAGGGAGTGGGGAGGATGGGTGAGCCTGGTGGTGGGTTTTGAGGACACATGTTGCATGGTGCATTGGGTGTGGGGCATAAACAATGAATCTTGGAACATTGAAATAAATAAATAACAAATAATAACAATAATAATATTTTGTCTTAGCAATATTTTTCTGGAATGTCTCCTCAGGCAAGGGAAATAAAAACAAACTACTGGAACAACATCAAACCAGAAAGCAAAGGAAATAATCAACCAAATGAAAAGAAACGCGTCAAATGGAAGACTGTATTTACAAATGATACATCAAATAAGAGGTAAATATACAAAATATATACACAACTCATGCAACTCAACACCAAAAAAATAATAATAGTATTCAATTTTAAAATGGGCAGAGGATATGAACATTTTTCCAATGTAGAAATACAGATGATTAAAAGACACATAACCGAATGCTCAGTATCACTAATCATCAAGGAAATGTAAATCAAAACCACACTGAGCTGTTACCTCAAACCAGTCAGAATGACTACTATTAAAAAAATAGCAAGAAATAGCAAGTATTGGCAAGGATGTTGAGAAAAGGGTATTCTTGTGCACTATTGGTAGGATTATAAATTGGTACAGCCAATGGATGGATGTTCCTCAAAAGAATAAAGGTAGAATTACCATATGATCAGTAATTTCACTACTGGATATTTACCAAAAGAAAATTAAAACACTAATTCAAAAAGATATACGCACCCCTGTGTTTTTGCAGCATTATGTACCCTAACCAAGATATGGAAGAAACCTAAATGTCCATCAACAGATGAATGGACCACAGTGAGATAAGTGAAAATACAGATTTCCAATTAACTCAAGGGAACACAAGCCTAACCTCAGAAAAGGCTTCATCACACAGAGGGAGGGGAGAGAAAAGGAAATCATGAAGTAGGATCCTCAGGGCTCTAACTTTCCCAAAATGAAATGCAAATCTACTGTTTTTAATTTCAAGTATGTTGTAATAGGCAGGGCCGAAGGCAGCAGAACCTATTAAAAGTTTTAGGTATTTATTCCAACCGAAAGAACTACAGTTGGCCTCCTGAGTTAAATAACTCACGAGTTCTGGTTATTGCCATAGTCTTCGTTCCATAACTACTCAGCTTTTAATTTGTGTGCAAAACCCAGGAGGGTAAGAAGAGCAGCTGTTCCCTCAGACAAGAGTCCTCAAAGAGAAACAGATCAGACAACAGCAGAGACTGGCAGAATGTTGCCCTTCTCCAGGGATGGGACAAAGCCTGTAATCTGCTACCTGGTAAATGTTGAAGACTCAGACAATCCCTAGTGACCACAAAGTAGCCATTGTGTCCAAAGGTAATGAGTACAGGGTGCCTCCAAGGAGGCAGGGAACATGGATGGCAGACCTCCAAAGACAGAAGTTATGCCTCCCAAATTAGGACAGAACTCTTGAATCTAGAAATGAGGACAAGTAGGAAAGATATGCTCCTCTCAATTTCAATTCCCTCCTCTTAAGAAAAATCATACATCTCTGAGGAGTTGTGCAGCAGGAAAAAACAAAGGCATCAATATGCAGCAAACCGTCTGCATGCGGCAAAAATCTTTAGAATCCAGGGTACCTGGGTGGCTCAGTGTTAAGCATCTGCCTTTGGCTCAGTTCATAATCCCAGAGTCCTGGGATCAAGTCCCAAATTGGGCTCTCTGCTCGGCAGGAAGCCTGCTTCTCCCTCTCACTCCCCCTGCCTGTGTTCCCTCTCTAGCTGTGTTTCTCTCTGCCAAATAAAAAAAATCTTTGAGAAAAAAAGAAAAATCAACTTTAGAACCCAGAGGTCCCCATCCTTGCCTGCCCAGGGTTTAGGTCAAATCGCCTTTGGAAAAGTGCTTTTCCCTATTTCTGGATCTGGATGGCTCATCTCTGGGGCACACATTTAGATAACCCACCAATGAAAAATTGTAAGCCAAGAAGAAGAGTGTGGCAAGTGATTTGCTCTCATCGAAAACAAAAATGAACTTTGATCTACCTAAGCTTCAAGAAAGTATTTTTCTTGTCTTTAAATACTAGCTCCCTCACCCAATTAAAATAGAAATTGATAGGCAAAGCACTGAATCACAGCAACAGTTCGGGGCTTTCATTAGTGTGAAAAGTAAGATTTATCTAACCGGTGATGTGATTCCCTTGCTTAGTTTTCACTGCAGAAAGAAACAAGGCAAAAGGTTCTCAGCTGAGACAGTCTTTAGATCAGAGGCTTACAAAGGAGCTCCCCATAGGAACTATTTTCTGGATGCCACTGCTAAAATAAAATGAAACGATATTTTTCAAATCTGCAGTAGGAACATAATTACTTTTTTAATCTTAATTTTTTCCTGTTATAAATTTTCTTTTAATGCTGATACCTGATACCATAATACTATAATTAGTGAACACTGGTGTGTTATGTTGGATAAATTAGTGTGTATGGTTAGGTTAATCTATTGATAAGCTATGTTTCACCTCAAAGAGTTCCCAGATGTTCTGGCCCCTGATCAAATGCAGATTTCTCAATTTGTTAGGAATCAGAAAGGGTTGTCCTACTCACAGATGAATCACAGCAGGGGCGGGGGGGTAGAGACAAAATACCCTTGTGCTAGTACTGATTGCTAGGACCTACTTCGTGTTTATTAACGAGTGGTTGAGTGGTTGAATCTTTAGACAAGCTAATGTTTTTCAGGGGAAAAACTGAGGTTTAAGAAGTTCAGTCATGTGTTTAGAGTCACCCTGTTGGGAAGGGCCTGAGGCTTTTGCCAAGGTTTCCAGGCCCCAGAGCCTTGATAAAGCCACACCATCAGAACAGAGAGATAATTACTACTGAGCACTGTTAGTCTTACTGTTGAAACTCCACCACCTAACTCTGTGCCAGACAGGCAGTGTTTCTTCAAGAAAATAATGATCTCAAGGTTTTTAGCACTCAGAAAATCAGGAAATAGCCCATGACTCAGGCCACTGATACTGGAGGCCAGAGTTGAAACCGTGACTCACAACTGCTTTACTGGTTGTGAGTAACATGGAAGGCAGATTTCCTCACAATTTTGTGATGATGCTTTTGCTTGCAACCTCCTTATGAGTAAAAGGGCAGAGATTCTTGGTCTTACCTTCCACCAAGGAACTCCACTGTCTTGGGTTAGGCTCTCCAGAAGCAGAGCCCGTGACAGGGATTCAGATAAAAATGATTTATTAGGAAGAAATCTTAAGAGCAGGAAGGAGGATGATAGAGGGGCAGGAGAGAAATTGAATAGAGATGTATTCTCTGGGAAGTCTAGATTTGACCTGTTCCACGGGGGCTGCAGAACATAATTACACTGCAGAGACCTGCTTAAAACCAGGGGTGAGGGTGCTGGCTTTTGCACACCTACTTCAGCTCGGTATCCTGATGGTCAGCCCCAGGAGAGGAAATGCACAATCTCCCATTTGAGGTGCTCCCGCTCTTCAGAGAAGAGGCAGCTGTGAGCCTTTAACAACCAACAGTACTAGAAACTGTGGGAGTGGGTTGTGATTAAGGGACGTTTGGCTGGGCACCAACAGTGTCTACTACAACTCTTCTGGAGCATTGATCTCTCATTGGGTTCCTGTCCACAAAAGAACAGACATTACTGATTCAATGAAATGCAAGTCCCTATCTATTCCAAGTCCTTGCTTTATGCTGAGCTCACAAAAATGAAGAAGCTACTCTCCATCCTATACAGAGTCAATGGCGGATGGTAAGAAGCACATATACACAAAGGAGAATTTCAGAGAAGGAACATGATAAGGAAAATGAATCCAGCCAAGGTAAGAGAGTGACTTGTAGGTCAGTGACTGCTTTAGAATGGGTGGTCAGGAAAGCCCTTCCTGTGGAAGGGTCATTTGGGCAGAGACTGAATAGAACAAGAGAAGGAAATAAGCCATATGAAGATCCCCAGGCACAACTTCCTGGCAAAGGGAACAGCAGGTGCAAAGTCTCTATGTTAGGAATAAGCTTGTCAGCATGTAATCATTGAGTAGAAAAGAAGTAACAAAAGCACAGGGAGAAAAATTTAGTATGAGCCTTATCATGCAAGCAGAAACTAGAGGAATGACCACAGGCAGTCAACAAAGACGAAGACTATGTCTGGCCTCAGTGAGGTCACAACATTATCCTGAGATATGTACATATAGCCAAAGGTTCTAATTCATATGACACGGGCTGTGTGTTATGAAAATACTGGATTCTGCCTGAATATGGCTGTAAACATCCTCACGGGAGATGGAGGTTCTGAGTCGGGCCTTAAGGCAGGAGTAAAAGCTCAGAAGGAGAAACAGAAGCGATGACGTTCCAGGAAAGAGAATAGTATGAGCAAAGGTACTAATATATGGGGTCTGGAATATCTAATGTATACATATTATAGGGACTGGCAGAAGATCTTCCAATTTGCCTGGAAAATCGAACTCAAGCAGCTCTAAAGCCATTATCTATTCTATTATTTTCCTTTACCTAAACAAGCCCAGAAAATATTAGCTGCAACTTGGCCCCCCAAGTGTAGTGCATAGAGCACCTATATTAGAATCACCTCAAGTGTTCTTCAAAATGCAGGTTCCTCCATGGAGTGCCTGGGTGGCTCAGTTGGTTAAGTGACTGCTTTTGGCTCAGGTCATGATCTCGGAGACCCAGGATCGAGTCCCATGGCCGGGTCCTTGCTTGGCGGGAGGCCTGCTTCTCCCTCTCTCACTCCCCCTGCTTGTGCTCCCTCTCTGGCTGTGTTTCTCTCTGTCAAATAAATTTAAAAATCTTAAAAAAAAAAAATGCAGGTTCCTCAACTGCCACTCCCCTAAACTTTTCTTAAAAAGAGAATTGCCGGTGTATAATCTTTATCCAGATGGTAGCAAAGTACTTTCTACAATTTAAGCATGTCTTCACAGGTAAAAATGAAACTGTGTCACCAATCTCGTTTATTTCTAAGATGGACATATATTTGCTTTCCACCATATTTTACAACAGCAGTAAAAATTTCAGCCACTGTGAGAGCTGGGAGAAGTTATACATATTCCACTTACCCCCTCACAACAGCCCCCTGAGCCCTGGGTTGCAATTATTCCTATTTGACACTAAGACTTCTTAGTCTCTTTCTTTCTTTTAATAATTTATTTTATTTTATTTTTTCAGTGTTCCAAGATTCATTGTTTATGCCCCACACCCAGTGCTCCATGCAATATGTGCCCTCAGTACCCACCACCAGGCTCACCCATCCCCCTGCCCCCTCCTTTCTAAAATCCTCAGTCTTAGTCTCTGTCTTAAGATGAAGGTACCCATCCAGGTTACAATGGATACAAATACTTGCAGGAATTATAGAACAAAGGAAACCCACCCTGAAAATCTTTCTGAGAGGGGCTGCTTTAAAATGAGACCGTCAGTCCCCATTTGGACCAATTCCCCAGCCATCAAATTTCCCAGGTACCTCTTATTAGAAGTACCACTGCCAGTCAGCCAGCCCCCATGCCTGCCAAGACAGTCCATTTGCCTCCAGCTCTGCCTTTAGGTTCTATATGTGCAGTAGGGTAAGAGGAAGTTTGGAATTAGGCAGATGTCCCCCCCTACACACACACACACCCCACAAGCCACCTCAGAGACCAGGCTTCTCCCTACATCTACCGGACGCCATGTTTCTGGGTGCCCAGAGCAGCTCGGGCTCGCTCCTGTGCACCCCATCAAGTCTCTTGGAGCAGCTGGGGTTCTCCAGGCTTGTGGAGCTCGGGTGGGTACCCCAACATATCTATGCCCTTCTGGATGGAGGCATCACCCCACCCCCATCCAACCAAAACTCTTTCTGAGGCTTCAGCTTTCAAGTGGTGAGATTCAGCGCTTACTGGACTCACTGCCTGATAGAGTCTCCATTCAGCGCTTACTGGACTCACTGCCTGATAGAGTCTCCATTTTCCCTAGCATCAAGGCTCCCAGGTGTCTCTGACTGGAGGCACCCCTCCACCAGTGGTGCAGGCCCCACCCTGGTAAGGCAATCCCCTTGCCTCTAGCTCTAGCCATAAGGACCATGGGAACATTTGTATAGGTGAAGGCATGGAAGTATACAGATACAGGTACCTATTTTGTTTTTTTTAAGATTTTATTTATTGGAGCACCTGGGTGGCTCAGTCGTTAAGCATCTGCCTTCAGTTCAGGTCATGATCCCAGAGTCCCAGCATAGAGCCCTGCATCCAGCTTCCTGCTTGCCAGGAAGCCTGCTTCTTCCTCTCTCACTCCCCCAGGCTTCTCCTTGAGCAGGGAGCCCCATGTGAGGCTCAATCCCAGGACTCTGCAATCATGACCAGAGCTGAAGGCAGATGCTTAAGAACTGAGCCACCCAGGTGCCTCCAGATACAGGTACCTTGAAGAACTTGTTTGTGACCTGGCCTCTCTAGTCCCCTGTCTGTTCCAAGTCCCTGGCTCACCTTACCTGCTAGACCACACATGCACAGTGCACAGCTTCCCGCCCAGCCTCAGGCAGCAGGGTTCTCCAGGCCTGTGGATCTGGGGTGGTCCTCATCACCTGCATGGCTGCCTGGGCGTACAGAGCTTAACCACCAAATATCTTTCTGTGGGGCATCTCTAAAATGGTGACAGTCAGTTCCCATTTGTGTGTGTCTGACAGGGTCCCAGGCTTCTTCAGCAATGAAAGCTTCAAAGCGTCCCTTCTTGCAAGATACTCTCACTGCCCCTCCCACCCTCGCTAGCTCATGCAGGCGGTCCACTTGCCTCCAGCTCTGCCTTCAAGTGGATCATGTGCTTTTGTGTAGGATAGGACTTAGATACCTTGTATCCCTGTTTCTGTGACACAGCCTCTTAGGTCACCTGCCCTGTTCAGATTCTTGACTTTCAGTACCCGAGTAGCCGGCACAAGTGCAGTACCTACCCAGTCAGCGAGCCTTAAACTTGGGGGGTGGGGTGCGGCTGGTGCATGGTGCGCAGGCCACTCCCCAAACACCTGCATGGCCTTGTAGGTGGGCAGATCCCACAGCTGTAACCATCTAAGATGGCAGCCTTAAAGTGGTGACAGTCCACATCCCATTTGGACCAGATACCTGCTAGGGTTCCTCCAAGCCATCAAGTCTCCGAGTGTCTTTTAATGGAGATGGTCCCCTGACCATCCCCTACAGCCCTGCCCCACCAAGGTAGCTTAGCTAGCAGAGCTCCCAAGTATCAGACCCTGGAAGCTGGCTGCAAAGATGGAAACCAGCTGCAAAGGTTCAAGGTTGCCATAAACCGTCCCAGCACAGGCCACTACTCTTCCAGCAGGGACCCAACAGGTGGCAGATCTAGGGAGACTCACCTTCCTCCCCTGGGCAGGAGCAGTGCAGGAGGATGCCGCAGGCATCTGCTGGGTCTGGAGACTCTCCAAACGGGGCCTTGCACCAGAGATAGAAATGCTAATCCCAGGCCATGTGAGGAGGGTGTTGGAGCAGGGAGACAGGCATGACCATCATCTTTTCTCTGAGAGTGCACTGAGCAGCTCTCCACTCCTGGGATGGAGTTCCTGGGACCGGACACTGGGAGGCTGCCATCTTCATTCCTAGCCTCCAAAGCTGTACGGAAAGCGATCAGGGAACAAAAACCCTCCAGAGCGAACCAGAGCAGATTGCTTAGCCTGGCCCCTGGCGAGGGCAGGGCACTTCCGCCTCAGGCAAAGACATTTGAGGATCACTGCAACAGGCCCCTCCCCCAAAAGACCGGCAAGAGCATCCAGCCAAGACCAAGTTCACTGGTCAATGAGAACTGTGAAACTTCAGCACTAGGGGAATACAACACATAGAATTCATGGCTATTTTACCATGATTCCTTAGATTTTCAAAGTTAATTTTTTTTAATTTTTTATATCTTTTCTTTACATTTTGTTGAATTTTTCTTCTTCCTTTTTTCAACCAACATTTTACCTCATCAATTCCTTTTTTAAAATCTTTGTTAATTTTCATTTTTATAAGTCATATTCTATCCCTTCATTATATTTAACCTTATTTTTTTTTACATGTAACTTTTTCTTTCTTTAAAATTTTGGAATACAGTTTCTTCTAACAGACCAAAATATACCCTAAATCTAGTGTATGGCTCTGTTCTAGTCTCCTGTCTGATCACACACTCTCCTTTTATTTTCTTTCTTTCTTTTTTCAACCAACTTTTTATCTTATCAATTCATTTTTAAAGTCTTCTTTAATTTTCATCATTACAGTCATATTCTATCCTGTCATCATATTTACCCCTATTTTTATATATACATAAGTTTTTTCCTTCTTTAAAACTTTGGGAGGCAGATACTTCTAGTAGACCAAAATACACTCAAAATCTACTGTGTAGCTCTGTTCTATTCACCACCATAATCATATTCTTTCCCCCCCTCTTCTTTTCCCCCCAGTTGCAGTCCCTTCTGATTTCTTTAGTATATATTTTTCTGGGGTCATTGTTACCCTTTTGGCATTTTATTCTCATCATTTATTCTTCTCTGAACAACAAAATGACAAAATGGAAAAACTCACCTCAAAAAAAAAGAACAAGAGGCAGTACTGACTGCCAGGGACCTAATCAATATGGACATTAGTAAGATGTCAGAACTACAGTTCAGAATGACAACTATAAAGATACTATCTGGGTTTGAAAAAAGCACTGGGTGTGGGGCATAAACAGTGAATCTTAGAACACTGAAAAAATAAAATACTATAATTAAAAGAAAGAAAAAAAAACACAGAAGATACTAGAGAATCCCTTTCTGGAAAAATAAAAAAACTAAAATCTAACCAAGTCAAAATCAAAAAGGCTATTAATAAAGTACAATAAAAAAAATGGAGGCTCTAACTCCTAGGATAAATGAGGCAGAAGAGAGAATTAGTGATATAGAAGAACAAATGATGGAGAATAAAGAAGCTGAGAAAAAGAGAGATAAACAACTTCTAGATCATGAGGGGAGAATTTAAGAGATAAATGATACCATAAGATAAAACAATATTAAAATAACTGGGATGCCAGAAGAAGAAAGAGAGAGGGGGGCAGAAGATATATTGAAGCAAATTATAGCAAATAACTTCCCTACTTTGGGGAAGAAAACAGGCCTCAAAAATCAGGAGGCGAAAAGAAACACCCCCTCAAAATCAATAAAAATAGGTCAACACCCTGTCATATAGTAGTAAAACTTACAAGTCTTAGAGACACAGAGAAAATCCTAAAAGCTGCTTGGGAGAAGAGTTCTATAACCTACAATGGTAGAAACATTAGATTGGCAACAGACCTATCCATAGAAATCTGACAGACCAAAAGAGACTAACATGGTATATTCAAGCACTAAACAAGAAAAATATGCAGTCAAGAGTACTATATGCAGTTAGAGTGTATTGAAAATAGAAGGAGAGATTTAAAAAAGGCTTCCAGGGCAAATAAAAATTTAAAAAATTTGCAAATACCAAGGTAGCCCTACAGGAAATATTGAAATGGGTCCTCCAAGCAAAGAGAGAGCCTAAAAGTAACATAGACCAGGAAGGAACAGAGACAATATACAGTAACAGTCACCTTACCGGCAATACAATGGCACTAAATTCATATCTTTCAGTAGTTACTCTGAATGTGAATGGGCTAAATGCCCCAACTCAAATACACCATGTATTAGATTGGATAAAAAAAAAAATGAGACCCATCGATATGGGTCACTATCTGCAAGAGACTCTTTTTTTTTTTTTTTTTAAGATTTTATTTTTTTGACAGAGAGAAACACAGCCAGAGAGGGAACAAAAGCAGGGGGAGTGAGAGAGGAAGAAGCAGGCTTCCTGCCGAGCAGGGAACCCGATGTGGAACTCAATCCCGGGTCTCCAGGATCATGACCTGAGCCAAAGGCAGTCGCTTAACCAACTGAGCCACCCAGGCGACCCAAGAGACTCTTTTTTGACCCAAAGGCAACTCCAGATTTAAAGTGAGGGGGTGGAAAACCATCTACCATGCTAATGGACATCAAAAGAAAGCTGGGGTAGAAATCTTTATATCAGACAAATCAGATTTTAAACCAAAGACTATAATAAGAGATGAGGAAGAATACTATATCATACTTAAAGAGTCTATCTGACAAGAAGATCCAACAATTTTAAATATCTATGCCCCTAACATGGGAGCAGCAAATTATATAAGCCAATTAATAACAAAATCAAAGAAACACTTTGATAATAATACAATAATAGTAGGGGACTTGAACAACCCCCTCACTGAAATGGGCAGATCATTTAAGCAAAGATCAATAAGGAAATAAAGGCTGTAAATGACACACTGTACCAGATGGACATCAGAGATATATTTAGAACATTCCATCCCAAAGCAACAGAATACACATTCTTCTCTAGTGCACATGGAACATTCTCTAAAATAGATCACCTGGGTCACAAATCAGGGCTCAAATGGTACCAAAATATTGGGATCATTCCCTGTATGTATGTCTTTGGACCCAAAGCTTTGAAAATAGAACTCAGTCACAAGAAGAAAGTTGGAAAGAACTCAAATACATGTAGTCTAAAGATAATCCTACTAAAGAATGAATGAGTCAACCAGGAAATAAAAGAAGAATTTTAAAAATTTATGGAAACAAAAATTAAAACACAACTATTCAAAATCTTTGGGATGAAGCAAAGATGGTCCTAGGAGGAAAGTACATAGCAATATAAGCCTTTCTCAAGAAACAGGAAAGGTCTTAAATACACAACATGACATTACACCCAAAAGAGCTGGAGAAAAAAACCACAAATAAAACCTAAACCAAGCAGGAGAAGAGAAATAATAAATATCAGAGCAGAAATCAATGAAATAAAAATCAAAAGAACAGCAGAACAGATCAACAAAACTAGGAGCAGGTTCTTTGGAAGAATTAACAAGTTTAATAAACCCCTGGCCAGATTTATCAAAAAGAAAAGAGAAAGGACCCAAATTAATAAAATCTTGAATGAAAGAGGAGAGATCACAACCAACAACAATGAAAGACAAAAAATTTAAGAACATATTATGAGCAGCTATACACCAGCAAATTTGACAATTTGGAAGAAATGGGATGCACTTATAGAGATATATAAACTACCAAAACTGAACCAGGAAGAAATAGAAAACCTGAACAGACCCATAACCAGTAAGGATATTGAAGCAGTAATCAAAACTCTCCCCCCACCAAAAAAAGCAAGAATCCAGAGCCAGATGGTTTCCCAGGAGAATTCTACCAAACATTTAAAGAATTAATACATATTCTCCCAAAAGTGTTACAAAAAAATAGAAATGGAAGAAAAACTTCCAAACTCATTTTATGAGGCCAGTATTACCTTGATCCCCAAACCAGACAAAGACCCCATCAAAAAGGAGAATTACACTGATGAACATGGTTGTGAAAATTCTCACCAAAATACTAGCCAGTAAGATCCAACAATACATTAAAAGGGTTATTCACCGTGACCAAGTGAGATTTATTCCTGGGCTGCAAGGTTGATTCAACATCTGTAAATCAATCAATGTGATGCATTACATTAATAAAAGAAAGAAGAACCATATGATGCTCTCGATAGATGTAGAAAAAGCATTTGACAAAGTACAGTATCCTTTCTTATTTAAAACTTTTTACAGTATAGGGATAAAAGGTACATACCTCAATATCATAAAAGCCATATATGAAAAATCCACAGCAAATACCATTCTCAATGGGGAAAAACTGAGTGCTTTTTCTCTAAGGTCAGGAACATGGGAGGGATGTCCATTTTCACCACTGCTATTCAACATAGTACTAGAAGTCCTAGCCCCAGCAATCCAGACAACAAAAAGAAATAAAAGTCATCCATATCAGCAAAGAGGAAGGCAAACTCTCACTCTTCAGAGATTATATGATACTTTATGCAGAAAACCTGAAAGACTCCGTCCCAAAACTGTTAGAACTCATACAAGAATTCAGTAAAGTGGCAGGATATAAAATCAATGCACAGAAATGTGTTTCATTTCTATACACCAATAATGAAACAGAAGAAAGATAAATTAAGGAGTTGATCCCATTTACAATTGCACCCAAAATCATAAGATACATAGGAGCAAGTCTAATCGAAAAGGCAAAGAATCTATATGAGAAAACTATGGAATACTCATGAAAGTAATTGAGGAAGACACAAAGTAATGGAAAAATGTTCCATGCTCATGGATTTGAAGAACAAATATTGTGAAAATGTCTATGCTGCCTAGAGCAATCTACACATTTAAAACTATCCTTATCAAAAATACCATCAGCTTTTTTCAAAGAAATGAAACAAATAATGCTAAAATTTCTGTGAAACCAGAAAAGACCCCAAATAGCCAGAGGAATGCTGAAAAGGAAAAGCAGAGCTGGTAGAATTACAATTTTGAATCCAAGCTCTATTACAAAGCTGTAATCATCAAGACAGTATGGTACTCGCACAAAAGCAGACACATAGATCAATGGAAAAGAATAAAGACTCCAGAAATGGACCCTTAACTCTATGGTCAACTAATCTTTGACAAACCAGGAAAGAAAATCCAATGGAAATAAAAAGTCTCTTCAACAAATGGTGCTGGAAAAACTGGACAATAACATGTAAAAAAATAAAACTGGACCATTTCCTTACACCACACACAAAAATAGACTCAAAATGGATGAAAAACCTCAGTGTGAGACAGGAATCCAACAAAATCCTTGAGAACACAGGCAAGAATCTCTTTGACCTCAGCTACAACAACTTCTTTCTAGAAACACCACCAAAGATGAAGGAAGCAAGGGCAAATATGAACTACTGAGACTTCATCAAGATAAAAATGTTTTGCACAGCAAAGGAAAGAGTTGACAAAACCAAAAACAACTGACAGAATGGGAGAAGATATTTGTGACATAACAAATAAAGGGCTAGTATCCAAAACCTATAAATAACTTATCAAAATCAACACCCAAAGAACAAATAATCCAATCAAGAAATGGGCAGAAGACATGAACAGCCATTTCTGCATAGAAGACATCCAAATGGCCAACAGACACATGAAAAAGTGCTCAACATCCCTCAGCATCAGGAAAATACAAATCAAAATCTCAATGAGATACCACATCAGACCAGTCAAAATGGCTAAAATTAACAAGTCAGGAAATGACAGGTGTTGGTGAGGGTGACAGAAAGGGGAACCCTACACTGTTGGTGACAATGCAAGCTGGTGCAGCCACTCTGGAAAACAGTATGGTGGTTCCACAAAAAGTTGAATATAGAGCTACACTATGACCCAGCAATCACACTACTGGGTATTTGCCCTTAAGATACAAATGTAGTGATCCGAAGGGGCACGTACACCTCAGTGATTACAGCAATACTGTCCACATTAGCCAAACTATGGAAAGAGCTTAGATATCCATCAACAGATGAATGGATAAAGAAGATGTGTTATATATCTATAGTGGAATATTATGCAGCCATCAAAAATTTGAAATCTTGCCATTTGCAACAACATGGATAGAACTAGAGGCTATTATGCTAAGTGAAATAAGTCAATCAGAGAAAGACAATTACCATGTGATCTCACTGATATGTGGAATTTGAGAAACAAGACAGAGGATCATAGGGGAAGAGAGGGAAAAATGAAACTAGGTGGGACCACAGAGGGAGACAAACCATAAGAGACTCAATCTCAGGAAACAGAGTGTTGCTGAAGGGGAGGGAGGTAGGAAGGATGGGTGGCTGAGTGATGGACACTGGGGAGGGTATGTGTTATGGTGAGCACTTTAAACTTTGTGGGACTGATGAATCATAGACCTGTACCTATAAAACAAATAATAATTATATGTTAATTTAAATAAAGAGAGAATTTCAAGATAGTGACAGCAGAGCACTAAACCACAGAGAGGTATTCTAAGCATGTAGCCCTACGCAAAGGCATATATCTCAAGTCTATGAAAGTGTCCTGGCTATTGCACAGGCATGAAGTTACATAGTTAAGAATGTTCACTGTAGATTTGTATGTAATAGAAAAAAAATGGAAACATCTTGAATGTCCATTAGAAAGGGAACATTTAAATTAATATTGGAATGTCCACACAATTATTCATTTCCATTAAAAAGAATGAGATATATATGATCTACTAATATGGAATTATTTCCTAGCCATGCTGCTAAATAAACATGTGACTCCCCAAAACAGGTATCATATAATACTGTTTATAAGGAAAAAATAGAAATATGTGTTCATAACCATCAATAAAGTACAAGAAAAGCTGCTGGATGGACACACATAACTACTCACCAGGTTGTCCATGAAGGATCAGGGACAGAGTGCAAGGATGCCTGTGTTCTATTCATTAGTATTATTGACGTTGACATCAAGAATGTGATTGGATAGTAAATGTTTTTAACAGTAAAATTACCAAATAATTGGAGAAAATAGAGCTAGAAAAGCTGAGCTAGTAAAAACAGAAAAAGAAAAAGGGTATTAAAAACAAAACATAAATTTAAATAATAAATCTAAAGATGTTGCAAGACAAAGATTCTCAGATGATGAGACCAACAGAAAAAAGCAGAAGTATTAGAAATGAATACCAGGCAAAAATAAATACATTTAAGCAAGTAACAGTGTTTGTAGGGATCAAATAAAACTCAAAGCAAAAATTATTAGATTGATGTGACGAAGAATTATTATATAATGAAAAGGCTATAAACCTCTAAGAAATCCATAGATGTTATTAAGTTTTATGTGTCAACTATCCTGCCTTTGAAATATATAAAGCAAAATTATTAGAAATATGAGTAAATTTTTCAAAAAGCAAGCTATCTCATGTAACTCTAGATTTCTGATGGATGTAGATCAAATAAACATAAAGATAGACAGTAAAATCATCACAGTGAGAATGCACAGAGGTAGCATATCACAATGGTGAAAACGTGATCTCACAGTCTGCAGCAGAATCTAGAATCTGCCACTTACCAAATGTGCAACCTGGAGGAAACATTTGTTCACCTCTCAGTTTTTTTCATCAAGTAAAAAAATTTTTCATCGGGAAAAAAATGGTATATAGATATAGACTGGCAATAATGCTTAATTCAAACTGTATAATGTACTGTAATAATTAATTTAGAATTTTTGGTAAAATGTGTGAACTTTGAAGACACTATACATTACCAAAATTGACTACAAAGTGTAAGGCTGACCATTTACTGTAGGAAGAATTGAAAGATTCATCTTCCATAAAAAGCAGGCCTTGATGATTTCTGGATCCTTCAGACTACTCAAGGGTAAATATAAAAGCTATTCAAGAGTAAGGGGACAGGGAATGGAAAGTTTTGAAAAGCATATTTATAAATAAGCTGATACAAAAACTTGACAAAGATATTAAAAAAACAATTTTACTTTCAAATTTTAATGTAAAATTTCCTCAGGGCATTAAGAGTACACTTATTAGGATGAACACTGAGTAATGTATAAAATGGTTGAATCAAAAAAAAAAAATGGTTGAATCACTACATTGTACACCTGAAACCAATATAACCCTGTATGTTAATTATACCTGAATTTAAATACATAAATAAATACTTGATTTATATTTTACAGAATACTTTTCTAAATAAAAGAAATGACATAATAAGAGACTTCCTAATTAATTTAGGTAAATACATTCTAGCAATATCTTAAAAGGTAAAACCCCCATTATAGTTACAAGTACAATTTATCCCAAGAAGCTAGCATAATTCAAATATTTAAACCCATTAACTTTATCATCAAGTAGTATTTAATGTAAGATAAATCAAAATGACAATGGTATTATTATACTAAGTGTGACCTAACAAATTGGTGAAAATTTAAAAGAACTATAATATAGTAGGCACCTGGGTGACTCAGTAGGTTAAGCATCTGCTTTCGGCTTAGGTCATGATCCCAGGGTCATGGGACTGAGTCCCACATCCCACCGGGCCCTTGCTTAAGGGGGAGTCTGCTTCTTTCTCTACCTGCCACTCCCCTTTGTATGCTCACTTTCTGTCTCTGTCTCTCTCTCTCTCTCTGACAAATAAATAAATAAAATCTCTAAAAAAATAATTGTAATATATGATCAGATGGCATTTAAAACCAGGGTGCAAAAAAAAAAAAAAAGAAAACAACAACAAAATCGTACAAGCTCCCCTTAATCCAAACAATAAAGGATCACTCAAATTAAGCCACATGAAGGAGTGTAATGATGTTTGTCGAGACACCTGAGTGAAAGAGTGCACAGCATTTGAGTAACCTCAGGAGACTCCCTGTGCCTGGGGTCTGGGGTCCCCAGAACAAAAGGGGAAGAGATGAGACAGGAGATTGGATAGGTAAGCAGGGAGGGGCTGATGGGAGGGCAGAGCTGACAGCAGATACTTCCCACGCACAGCTTTCCAGGGAGAACCCACAGTGGAATTCTATATTTTTTTCTGTGAATGTTAAGGTAAGTTAACTGAGCCTTTAAAGTTTGGTGTGCAGGATGATTTTCCATTTTGTTTCAGTTTTTCACTGAACATTTTTATATATAACTTGTCTCTGGTCATTGCACTTAAATATTGCTTCTCATTTCTCTTTTGCATGGCTGGATAAGTTATGAGCAGGAAGTAGATGTGCTGAAGCCAAATCACCACTCGGCATAAATCCTGTGTCAAGGAAACAAACTGGGGGTTTCAGAGGGGAGGGGTGGGAAGATGGGTGAGAGAGGTGATTTGCATTAAGGAGGGGACGTATTGCAGTATTGCATGGAGAACTGGGCGTAACCATGCAAACAATGTACATGGAACACTACATCAAAAATTAATGATGTACTGTATACTGTATCAAAATAATTTTAAAAAATCAAAGTTCTGTCAAGAGTTAATTTTCCTAACTTGTTTTTCAGGGTTAGTTGATGTCGGTATCAGCACTTTATAAATATATAGATATATGTTTATAAACATACGCATGCAAATACATATAAATAGATGACCAGACAAATGTGTACATGGAGAGGGGTCTGTGAACATTCTTTAATGCACAGAAGTCTCTACCAGCCAGTTGCCGTAATTATATGTGCCATGGTAAAAGCACAATTAGGCACAGCAGAATTGTTATGCTAGGTTGCACAAGTCATTTGTCAGATGACATTTACTTGTTCTTTATGTGATGGTATTTCTTGCTTTGGGATACCCCAGTGTTTGGAAAACAGGTGACTCAAAGGACCATACCGGAAATAAAATACGGGCTCCAGGTAATAACTGGCAATAAGGAAGTGGAAATTGACAATTAAAAAACAAGAAGGGAAGCACTTGTGTCCAGAACTTTAATGAGTTTTAACCTGTAGCCTCAAAGACCTGCTGTGTCCCTAGTGGAAATAGCAACCCAACTCCTACTGGTGAGGAATTAGAAAAATTAAAGCCTTAAAGACTGGAATTTGACTCTGAGGAGCACACCAAGCTTCCATTTATAGAGTGGTGTTCATAATGCAGTATTACAGAACATATAGAATTACTGTAATATTTTTCTTTTCTTCTTTGAAAGCCTTCTTTGACAATAAAGTTTTAAAAGTAGTTAGTGATTAAATTCTTCTTAAAACATTTCCAGCAGTTCACCCAGAAGATCTTTGCTTTCCTAGTCATACTGACCATTGCCATATCATTCTCACTGCTTATTTATTGAATCATATGATTATATTTTGTTTAATTTATATTCCATAGGTAAGAATTTCCTAACCAGGGGTTTATGGGTTCCTGAAGGAGACTATGGGTACATACTCGGGGATTAAATATTTCAGTGATATTTTTATTGGGATATAATTAACATACAATGTTATATTCATTTTGGGAGTAAAATATATTGATCCAATAATTCTATACATTACTCAGTGCTCACTCTGATAAGTGTTGTCACCATCTGACATAATATAGCATTATGACAGTATGGGTGACTATATACCATATACTGTACTTTTCCTCTCCATAACATTTATTTATAAATAAATAAAGTTTATATAAATAAAGAGTTGGTACCTCTTAATCCCTTTTATCTACTTCCTCCATCCCCCCACCCACCTCCCCTCTGGCCACCACCAGTTTGTTCTCTGTATTTGATAGTCTGTTTGGGTTTTTGTTTGTTTTGTTTTTGTAGATTCCACATATAAATGAAATCTTTTAGTATCTGCTCTCTAACTGACTTATTTCACCTATCATAACACCCTTTAGGTAACATCTATGGTATCAAAAATGGTAAAATCTCATTATTTTTCATGATTGAGATATATATCACATCTTCTTAACTATTCATCTATTGATGGACATTTAGGTAACTTCTATATCTTGGATATTATAAATAATACTGCTATAAACATATGGATGTATAGATCTTGTAAATTTAATGTTTTCATTTTCTTTGGGTAAATACCCAGTAGTGGAATTACTAGATCATATGGTCATTCTATGTTTAATTTTTTGAGGAACCTCCATACTGTTTTCCACCATGGCTGCACCAATTTACATTCCCACCAACAATGCACAAGTTCTTTTTTTCCCCCATTTCCTAATCAACAGTTCTTGGTTTTTTGATACTAGCCATTCTGACTGGTGTGAGATGGTATCTCATTGTGGTTTTGATTTTCATTTCCCTGATGTTTAGTGGTGTTGAGCATCATTTCATGTGTCTGTTGGCCATTTGCCCTCTGGAAAAATGTCTGTTTGGGTCTTCTGCCCATTTTTTAATTGAAATGTTTGGGTTTTTGGTGTGGTGTTGTATAAGTTCTTTATATATATTGGGTATCAACTCCTTATCAGATATATCATTTGCAAATATCTTCTCCCCTTCAGTAGGTTGTTTTTTTGTTTTGTTGATTTTTTTCTTTGCTGTGCAGAAGCTTTTTACTTTGGTGAAGTCCCAGTAGTTTATTTTTGCTTTTGTTTCCCTCTCCTGAGTCCATATATCCAGAGGAGTTGCTATGGTTAATGTCGAAGAGATTGCTGCATATGTTTTCTTTTAGGAGTTTAATGGCTTCAGGTCTCACATTTAGGTCTTTAGTCCATCCTGACTTTATTTTTGTGCATGGTGTAAGAAAATGGTCCACATGAAAAAAATGTTCAGCGTCACTAGTTATCAGGGCAATTCAAATCAAAACCACACTGAGATACCACCTTACACCACTCAGAATGGCCAAAATTAACAAGTCAGGAAACAATAAACGTTGGAGAGGCTGTGGAGAAAGTGGAACTCTCTTACACTGTTGGTGGGAATGCAAGCTGGTGCAGCCACTTTGGAAAACAGTGTGGAGATTCCTCAAAAAATTAAAAATAGAGGTACCCTATGACCCTGCAATGGCACTACTGGGCATTTACCCCAAAGATACAGATGTAGAGAAAAGAAGGGCCATATGTACCCCAATGTTCATTGCAGCAATGGCCACAATCGCCAAACTGTGGAAAGAACCAAGGTGCCCATCAACAGATGAATGGATAAAGAAGATGTGGTACATATATACAATGGAATACTACGGCTCTGTCAGAAAGGATGAATATCCAACTTTTGTAGCAACATGGACTGTATTGGAAGAGATTATGCTGAGTGAAATAAGCCAAGTAGAGAAAGTCAAGTATCACATGGTTTCACTTACTTGTGGTGCCTAAGGGGTAAC
>PITA01002552.1:0-50165 GCA_004023965.1 Spilogale gracilis | reverse complement strand
AATAGCCTGCACATAAATTATGCATCAAGTCTTTAAATACCCTGGTCTTTTTCCTTTCTTGCCCCTCCTCCACCCAAAGAGAAAGATTGCAATACTTTTATGAAATACCTGTTGTTTCTCTGTTAGACTTTTTTCATTGTGCTGGATCATCTTCTTTTCTGAAAAAAACCTGATGTTCGATGAAATCTTTCTCTAAACAATATACACACACACTAATGAAATGCATTTTTAAAATTTAAAATAGGAAGCAAAATAACTCATTATGGGAATTTGATATATGAGTGGCATATCACATGGGGGAAAAGAGCCACAAGGGTGCAGAGGACTTTCCTTGTATTAGTCATGTTTTATGTCTTATATTTTAAAATATGAAAATATAACAAAAGTTAGATTTTTAAATTCTGAATAATGGGTGTGTGGGTACACTTTTATGCTAAATTTTTCCAAGTCATAAAATTTTATAAAGAAAAAAGTAAATATTTTCACCCCAAATCTCTCTTTATTAAAGTAGGAAGATGGGAAGACCTACAGGCCAACAATTTGAATGCATGAGACAAATGAATTGGAGTTACTGTAGTAGAGGAGTTTACACACATTAAGAATTTACTATGTCCCTGGGGCTAAGCCAGGTGTTAGGAACATGATAGAGGAGGTTCCCTGAACATCAGTAAAACAGAAAGGTCCTGATACAGAAGACAGAGAGGAGAGCATAATACTTCAAAGGGTGTAATTCTGGAGTAAGAAACATTACCCTCGAAGTTTCTCTAGACCAGAAGCACAGTTTGTAGCACCAGAGACCTCATAACTTGGCTTTTGTTTTATGGTGTTCTCTAATTATAAGATTTTTAAACCGGTACATAAACTGAATTACAGCACTAAATGTGATTTTTAAAAATTATGGGAAGAACATACATGGGAACACAAAAGTTCAAATTGGAATCAAGCAGGAAAAAAACATGACCTGTGGATGCAATTATATGTCTGAGTGCATTCTAAAATGAGATTTTCAAAGGCTATGAAAACCGTTTAAATAGCTACTTAGTGCTTTCTTATTTTAGAACTAAATGATCTCAATGGCAAAATTAAACAGAGGAATATTATGGGCATGAAGAAATCATGTTCTCCACATTTATGTGTGTATACATATAGATGAATGTGTGTGTGTGTGTGTGTGTGTGTGTGTGTTTAATTTAGCTACACTAAGAAATGGGGTTCAGAGACTTGTTACGTGGACTTTTAGCATAACCAACAATAATGAGCTGACTTACAAGAAGGGAAAATATCAGGCCACATTTTCAAGTGCCCTCTTATCAGAATCAGAGCTTTTTAGTGAAATTCAGGGGGTCCAAGCCCAAACATCATGGCCAGATTCATGAAGTTCTCATTCTCCCAGGAATTGCCTTCTTCCTGTGATGCTTATAGTGGATCTCGGGTCCAGACTGCTGCCTTTTCTCAGCAAGGTTATGTGGTATAATGGTTTCTAGAAGGAAGCTAATGAGAATCTCAGGCTCAGAACCAGAGGGGTCAGTTGGCTCCAGGCAGAAGTATGGCCTGGCTGGTTCTTCTCGTCCAGATCCGCAGGAACCTCCCCTCACTGAACGTCATGGGGCGTGGCTCTGTTGAACGCTCCTCCTTCCCGACTCTCCCGCCTGGGTGTCTGCTGTGCCCTGAGACACTCACCCTCCTGCATCTGATTCTCAGTTCTCTCTTTTTCTCCTTTTCGTGAGTTGCCTTTGACAATTGGAAGATTCATGCAATCTATTTTCCTGGAGCAGACTTCTTTCCTGAGTCTAGATCCACATTTCTAATTGCCCAGAGCTGGGGTACAACCCTGAGAGGGGTCTGCTGGTCAGAGGTGATAGTAAGCAAAGGCAGAGGGAACCAGAGGGCCAGCCTGTCCTTGCTGGCTACCAGCTCTGTCCAGTTCTGCCTCCCAGCACTGGTCCACAGCCTGGCAGGGCCCCTGAGGCCGTGGCAGGATCCTGGACTTCAATCCTCAGAACTGATGCTTCCACAGAGGTGGGTTCCACAGACGTCTTCACAAGTGTATCATTTCTCGAAATTTCCAGCAAACTCTGGTCCTAAGGCCCTGATGCCTCAGGCTGACTTGGTGCCTGCCTTTCTCACCTTACCACCCCTGTTTCCAGGCCTTCACTTATGCCTGCAAGATTCATGGAAATTCTGGGGCGCCTGGGTGGCTCAGTCGTTAAGTGTCTGGCCTCAACTCAGGTCATGATCCTGGAGTCCTGCTCAATAGGAGGCCTGCTTCTCCGTCTCTCACTCCCCTTGCTTGTGTTCCCTCTCTAGCTGCGTTTCCTCTGTCAAATAAATAAATAAAATCTTTAGAAAAAAAAATTCATGGACGTTCTCATTCTCCTAGGAATTACCTCCTTCCTGTGATGCTTGTAGTGGATCTCAGTTCCTGATCAAACCCTGAAGGATACACCAATTCCAACCTTCTCATCCTTCTTTCCTCATCTGACCAACATGTCCTTTCTATTTAAAGACCCATCACGGGGCACCTGAGTGTCTCAGTGGGTTAAAGCCTGTGCCTTGGGCTCAGGTCGTGGTCTCAGGGTCCTGGGATTGAGGCCCGCATCGGGCTCTCTGCTCGGCAGGGAGCCTGCTTCCTCCTCTCTCTCTCTCTGCCTGCCTCTCTGCCTACTTGTGATCTCTCTCTCTCTGTCAAATAAATAAACAAAATCTTTAAAAAAATAAAATAAAATAAAGATCCATCACACTCTTTCCTTCCCCTCACATCCAGTAAGGCACAAACTCTTTCTCTCTTTGTACCCTTAGGCTTGTTCTGTCCTCTTCCTTTCCATTGCCCGCTCCTTAGTTCAACTGTTCATTATCTCTTACCTGTCATTTCTTATCTGTTCAGCCCTCTTGAGGGGACATGGTCTGCTTCATACCCTTCTCACCTTAAATCCAGAAGCGTGACCAGTGCTTTCTCATCCCTCAGTGCCACTTGTACGTAAAACAGCTGCCCTTCTTATTTTTTGGTGCTCTGGTAATTTCCATTGCTCCTGCTCTGAACAAACCTCTGGCCGACTCTCCATCAGCTGAAGGGTCTGTCACCCATCATACAACACCCACTCTCCCCCACATCCTGTCACCACCCGGGTGACTTCACTGTCCATGTGGATGGCCCATTCAAGCATCCCCCCTCTCAGTTCCTTGAGCAACCCAGTTCCGGTGATCTCCCTTCTGCTTCCTCTTCAGGTGCCCATCCCCTTGGCCAGAGTCTGGACCTCTTCTTTAAGTCTTGAATTATGATACCTCAGTCTTGCCGCTCTATCACTCAGTTCCTAAGGCTTCCAGAGTTCCGTAAACCCACTACACTAATCATTTGTACAGTTTCTCCCTCTTTCTCAAGCCGTACCTGCCCTCACTTACCTCCCCATCAAGATTAGACCTGGGAACCCCCACTTCAGACACCGTCCCACATGTGTCAGTAATTCCCTCACCCTCTGCCTCTGGGTCACATATCCCGGGACAACCCTGGTCTCCCTCTCAATGTCTACACACAGCAGAGGGATGCTACAGAAAATCACACACTCATACAGACTGCGGTTTCCAAACGCGAATTTCCCAAACTAAAGATACCGACACCCCCATTCTGTGATTGCTTTCCCTGTTCCACGTCCCACTCCTGCTCCTATAACCGCCTCCACTGTCAGGTCTCCCGCCTCAGCACCTCCCTTCTCACTATCTGCATACTGCTCAAAGAAATTCAAATACAAAGCCCTTCAGCTCTCATCAACCTGCTACAAACTCAGGCAAGCACTGATCTGGGCACTGAGAGTAAAGGGGGCTAAGCTAGGGCTTTGTGAGATAGGGTCTCACAATGGGGGAGGCACAGGCTCAAGCTCCACTCTGCTGTATGCCTTGCCCCAACTCCTGAACAACTTTGAACTGGAGAACGATCATGGGTAATGTTGACCTCTTAAGGTACTTGAATGAATTACGTTAAATGAGACAACACAGAAATCTGCCCGTCTCCATGGTGTTTATTAAACATAGCGACCCTAGTCTTACTGTGGAGGAATGCATACATCAATGTGCTTGATGGAGCCAAGCAAACCACCACCTGCAACATGAGACATGCCTCTTGGGAGTGTGACCAAAACAATAGGTACATGAGGGATCCTGTATATTTTTACCTTTATATCCCTAAACCATTATATATATATATGCATAGTGATTTGGATTTGAGAGAGAATTCGGGGAAAGGGAAGAGAGGGCTGCAGTTCAAAGATTTGCAGGAGTCTTTATATGATTCAGTTCAGGGAGTCTCAGCATATTTTCCTCAAGCAAACATAACGTGATTAATGTAGCTTATTATTGGAGGAAGAGCTCTCCTGACACAAGTGTTTGTCCCCCTCAGATCCTGAGAGTTGCCCTGCAGGAATCCCATCTTGGCTGGTAATTCACAAAGAAGAAATGCATTTATAAGTGGCAGTCTTGTGTATGAAGAATTCTGTCTGTCTGACTGAAGACAGTACCGTTCTACTTTATTAAACATTTTGTGAAGCATGACAGATGTTTTTAAAGGGATTGATACAGACCCTGTCTTTCAAGTTGTCTGGCTTCTCTCAGAGCGCAGGGTGCCTCAGCCTGCCCAATTCACTCCTCCAATGGTGGCCTCTAATGGATCTCCGCAGGACAGCTTCTATTTAAGGCCCCAGATGGTGACCAGAAGTTAGTTCTGCCCTCAGGCACTGTATGGTCATTGTCCAGTGTGGTGGATTTCATTTTTAATCTATTTCCAAGATCTTACTTGGAACCTCACTAAAACTGATTTGTTACCGCCGGGGGCCAGCCTCGGCAGAGATGTGGGTCCCGAACCACGGGATGTCTGGCGGGCAAAATAATGACACGGACACGGAAATCTGATACAAGCTGACAGACCCAAGGTCAGTCAGGAGAGACCTGTGAAGCAGGCTCAGGCTCATGCTCTGGCTTTCTAGCTTTGGCTTTCTAACTCTAGCTCTCTAGCTCTGGCTTTGGCCCTCTTGTTCCACTTCTCTCTCTTCTTCTGTTTCTCTCTTTCTGTTTCTCTCTTTGCTTCTTGTTTCTGTCAAGCCTGCTCTCTTTGCAGGCTCTCTGCCTTTTTCCCTGCCTTTTCCTTTGCCTCTGGCTCTGCCTTTGTCTCTCTTGACTGACAAGGGCCCCAGTCTTTTATTATTTAAAAGTGAGGAAGTTGAGTGGTGCAGTTAAATCTTTAACTGCTTTTGCACCCGCCCTAGAGACAGGATTAGTATTGTTACTGCAGGGAACAGAGTGATTGCTTAAACTCACAGAAGTTGAGACCATTGAGACAGAGGGATCAAGGAATACAGATAAGAGATACAGAGATATGATTACCAGGAGGAAGATTAAATGGAACTATATGTCTTGGAGAAGCGCACAAAGTACATATTGCTCCGGCCCACAGGGTATGTGGCTTTCCGGATTCTAGGCAGGGAAAGCCCAGAGAGGCTTCCATTCACATTCACAGGTACCTCCACCAAAGTTTCCAGTGGCTTGGGCATGGTGGGAGGGGCAGATCACCAACCTTCCCGCCACTGATTGAAATCTATAAAACATAACAAAGAATAGTGGTTCTGATTAAGAGCCAGGGAGTAAGACCAGGAGCTGCCCTCTCTGTAGCAAAATTAGAAGGAAAAAGATCTGATGAGTGAGGGTTAAGATGCTTCCTGAATTTCAAGGGAAAAAAAAAATGAAGAGCCCTCAGCATGGTTCCACAAATTAAGCTGTTGACAGGAAATAATCAAGTCAACCTCACGCCTACATCCCTTCCTGCAGATAGTTTCCCTTCTCCCCAAGTACAACTCCAGAGGAGGGGGGATACTATATCACGCAAAACTCTCCATCCATCTCTCCTTGGCTTCTAAACTGAAGGTTTACTATATTTTCACTTAACTTGCCAATCTCTTTGTATCCATGTATGACCCCGGGATTCAAAACTCTGCTCCATGGAGACATAGCCTTTCAATTTCCTTCTAATGGTCGTGTCTGGGGTCTCTGAATACTTCCATTGCATCAGTTTGGGCTCCATCTGTTGCCCCTAAATATCACAGGCCCTCCCACGAAAGCAAAACTCTGAAGGCACTGTCATCCCACCTAGGGTGCTCAACCATCTATATTGGCAGGGTCTTTTGTGGTCTTTCAAATAAACATCTTACATTCTGGGAACTTGGACCTTTGACTTCCCTTCCATGGTGTGGATCAGGGAAGTGGGATAGAACTCTCTCTCCTTCTTTCTCTGCCCTTGTAATCATACTGCTCTCTTACCTCACCATTCGGGATACTCAGCATGAGCTCTCCGGTCCTGATCATTAGGAAGAGCTAATAATATCTACAACATCTGCCTTTCATCCTGCAGAAATCCCTGCAGAATCAATGCTGGTACCCCTTAGAAAACCAACACGGGAAGGAAACCATAAGAATAGTCTAACGAATTAACCTACCATATACTGAAGTCATTGAGCACAATGCCTGAGCCATGGTGAAGAGTAACCACTATTATTTTTCCTGTGTGCCAGATGCAATCAACGCAAAATAACACACGGATCTCGCCCTCAAGGGCCTCACACTGAGGTGAGATAGGAAAGAAGGAATGAGCATGTATGCTTTAAGCTATATCTGACTCAAAATATTAAAAACTTTCATTGGCCTGGTATGTACAAGGTGGACCACATTCTTTTGGAGTCAGGAAAAATTAATGGAAGAAGGGCAGAAGGTCTGCAGGATATGGGAGATGACCACTTCCAGCAATTTGTGAAGCAGCGTGCTCCTGTGCCCGGGTAGGTTCATATTTTATGGTTTCTCCTGGGGGATGGCTCCTGCTTACGTCCTTTCTGACAGACTTCTAAATCTTCCTCTGTGGTTAAAATGAAATTCTTCTGCCTGTCTGGAAATGAGACGGAGGTTATTTCTCTAGACGCTCGTTTTATTGATCTCAGAATGTGTTGTAGAGTTTGGGGACATCTCATCATCTATAGCTAATGGGGAAAAGGTTTTTAAAGTGACTTGCTCCCTTGCACTTTTCTAATTAGGTCAATAAACAAATAAACTAAAGAAATGCTATCTCTGCCAGCTTTTGTTAGCAGTGCATCTAGGGATTGCCCTGGAGACCCTCATTTTAATTAGATTCCGTAGGGGGTCTAGACACTTCCTTGTCTTCAGGATTTTTTTGGTGTCCCACTTCAGACATGAATTGAGGAAACTCTAAAACGACTAACATGAACTCTAAAACGAAGCATATAACAATACAGATTTATTTTTTTATCAGTTGGACAGTATCTTCATCAGAGCTTTGCTTGCTGCTCTACTTCTCAAACATGTATTTCTCAAGTTTAGGGAATTCTGTCCTGGTTGTCACAACTCAGCTGATAAGAGCAAAAATTGACAATAGCCTAGATATGAAGCCACAGACTATGGGTGCACACACTGACAGAGAAAAATCAATTGGTAGAACAATATGTATATTACAGCCCTATTTTTAAAATAAGGATAGACCATTAATAGAAATAGTGTTTTTGCTTCTGAATTATTATGGGAATCTGATGATTTTTGCATATCTGAATATTCTATTTTCTGCACACTGGTGAATTACTGGTATGTGAGTAAGGGTCATAACTAAAACTACATAAAATAATGTAAATTTGAAGATATAAATTGTTTTCTGTTATAGTGCAGAATTTCTATTGACTCCAGTGCCCCATGGACATGGAAAGTGACTCAACATGGCAGGAAGTGCAGAAATCAGAACATAGCAGCTCCAATGGGACCCTGGAGATGCAGCTGTACTCCCTCATCTCATGGTGAAAAGCTAAAGCCCTAGCTGCCAAATGTCTTGCTCAAAACCCTACCGTTCATTAGTCCAGGAACTGGGTTTTCTGACTCACATTTGAATTGCTTTCATATGGCTCACAATCTTAATGAGAACTGCTCACAGGAGCCCATCAGCTTCTTGCCTCACACACAGATGCTTTGAAGAATACAGAATAAATTTTCAGTGCAGTTGCTACTCACAAATAAAAGGATAGAAAGTTTTGGAAATCCATGGCATCAGCCAGGCTTGGCTGGGTAGACTGACGGGTCTGGGGTTGAGTTGGGATGGCTGGGATCATGGGCCTTGTGTCTGTCCACACAGTCTCATCCTCCAGCAGGATGCTCCAGGATTATTCACTTGGCTCCAAGAACAGTGGATGGGAACTGGAAAACCTCTTGAAGGCTAGCATGGAACAGGTCTGCTGCCATTTCACCACATTTTGTCAGTCAAAGCAAGTCATAAGGCCAACCCAGATTCAAGGCATAAAGGAAATGGACTCTGCTTCTGGATGCTAGGAGCTACAAAGCTGGGCCACACAGGCCCTCTATTACACTTACACAAGGAGGGTGGTGAGTTCCAACAGGAAAAACTGAATGTGACCCTGTGTTTTTCAGGGCTCCCAGACTGAAAGAAGAGTCCAGATACAAAGACGAGCCAATTTAAGTACTTAAGATAATTGAGCCCCAGAGTTGGAATTTGGACTTGAGCAAAACAAAGCCAAAATTCTTCACCGCTCAATCCAAAGGGCAGCTCTCCCAAGTTATTTCTATACCTAAGCCACATATACCAAGGGTCTTCCTTTGAGCTTCCTCAGCAGTATATGGTTCATCTGTGATAGTCCTTATCTTGCCTTATATGTAGTAAAGTCGTGTTTCTACCTTGATGCCCCATTCTAAATTTAAGCTACTTGAGGTGGGCAGTACCATTTCTCCACCACTGCATCTCCCAAAGCATCACACACAGCAAGCACATGGAAATTCATTTGCTACACATTAAGACGAGTTTTTTTTATTTGAGTTGACACACAATGTTACATTAGTTTCAGGTGTACAATATAGTGATTTCACAAGTTTATACATTATACTATATTCACCACACATGTAGCTACCATCAGTCCCAATATATCACTATCATTATATATTATATATGGTATTATATATCATCTTATATTGTTGTATATGTATATTATATATATATATATATCTTTTTTTAAAAGATTTTTATGTATTTGACAGAGAGAGAGACAGTGAGAGAGGAAACGCAAGCAGGGAGAGTGGGAGAAGAAGAAGCAGACTTCCGCTGATCAAGGAGTCCAACATGCGGCTCAATCTCAGGACCCTGGGATCACAACCTGAGCTAAAGGCACAGATGCTTATTGATTGAGCCATTCATATATGTTTTATATACATATCATTGACTATATTGCTTATGCTGTGCTTTTTATTCCTGTTACTTATTCATTCCATAACTGGAAGCTTATACCTCCTACTCCCCTTCACCCATTTTGCCCAACCCCTCTCCTCCTCCCCTCTAGCAACCACAAGTTTGTTTCCTATATTTATAGGTCTGATTCTGCTTTTTGTTTCTTTATTAATATTTTTTCAGATTCCTCTTATGAATAAAACCATATGGTATTTGTCTTTTCTAGTCTGACTTATTACACTTTCCATAATGCCCTCTAGGACTCAAAATGGTACAATCTCAGCTTTCGTATGGCTGTATAATATTCCTGTGTGTGTACATTTGTGCGTGTGTGTGTGTGTGTGTGTAAACACCACATCCTTCTTATCCATTTATCCATCTTGGCTATTGTAAATAATGCTATAATAAACATAGGGGCACATATATCTTTTTGAATTAGTCTTTGTTTGTTTGTTTTCTTTGGGTAAATACACAATCATGGAATTATTGGATCATATAATATTTCTATTTTTAGTCTTTTAAGGAGTCTCCATATTCTTTTACAGAGTGGCTGCCCCAGTTCACATTCCCACCAACCAGTGTGCATGTGCTCCTTTTTCTCCGCATCCTCAACATTTGTAATTTTTTTGTCTTTTTTATTTTAACCATTCCTATAGGTGTGAGGTGATATCTAATTGTGGTTTTTTTTTTCAGAAAAATTTTTATTTATTAATATATAATGTATTATTTGCTCCAGGGATACAGGTCTGTGAATCATCAGTCTTATATAATTCATAGCACTCAGCATAGCACGTACCTTCCCCAACGCCCATAACCCAGCCACCCTCCCCCCCACCTCCCAGTAACCCTTTGTTTCCTGAGATTAAGAGTTATTTATGGTTTGTCTCCCTCCCAAGTCCCATCTTGTTTCATTTTTTTCCCTCCCTACCCTCCATGACCCCCTGCCCTGCCTCTCAAATTCCTCATATCAGAGAGATCATATGATAATTGTCTTTCTCTGATTGACTTATTTTGCTAAGCTTAATACCCTCAAGTTCCATCCATGTCATTGCAAATGGCAAGATTTCATTTTTTTGGTGGTTGCATAGTATTTCTTTGTGTGTGTGTGTGTGTGTGTATCACATCTTCTTCATCCATTAATGTGTTGATGGAAATCTAGGTTCTTCCCATAGTTTGGCTATTGTGGACATTGCTGCTGTGAACATTCAGGTGCACGTGCCCCTTCAGATCACTACATTGGTATCTTTAGGGTAAATACCCAGTAGTGCGATTGCCGGGTCATAGGGTAGCTCTATTTTCAACTTTTTGAGGAATCTCTATACTGTTTTCCAGAGTGGCTGCACCAGCTTGCATTCCAACCAACAATGTAGGAGGGTTCCCCTTTCTCTGCATCTTCGCCAACACCTGTCGTTTCCTCACCAGTTAATTTTAGCCATTCTAACTGGTCTGAGGTGGTAATCTCACTGTGGTTTTGATTTGCATTTCCTTGATGATGGACGATGTTGAGCACTTTTTTCATGTTTCTCTTGGCCTACTGTATGCCTTTTTTGAAAAAGCATCTACTCGGTCCTTTGCTCATTTTTTATCAGATTGTTTTGAGTTTTGGTGTTGAGTTGTACAAATTCTTTATATATACCAGATGTTAATTCTTCATTGGATATATCATTTGCAAACATCTCTGATACAGTAGGTTGTATTTTTGTTTCGCTGATGGTTTCCTTTGCTATGTGAACGTTTCTTATTTTGAAGTCATCTCAATAGCTTATTTTTGCTTTTGTTTTCCTTGCTTTAAGAGACATAGCTAAATAAAAAAAGTTGCTGCATAAGACATTCACATTTATATTATAGCTGAATGTGTTCTGTAGGCTTTCTTCTATTTTGCTGTCTTTGGCATGCTTTTTAAACAATGTATACATGCTTTATAAAGACAATTTGAAAACTCATTTTTTGTTGTTTCATGAAATCATTTAAATATCTTTGGAATGATTTCTTCCTTAAAAGTATAGTAATATTCTCCTTGGAAACCTTCTACACCCTATAGGGAAGCAGCCTTTGACACCTTTCTTGATCTTTCTATAATAATAAACTTGTTCAAATTCTGTTTCTACTAGAATATATTTTAGAAATGTATATTTTTCTAGGCAATCATCTCTCAAATTTATTGAATGAATATGAATACAATAGTTTCCAATGATTATTTTTATTTATTTACCCCGTATCTGTGTTGATTTCCCCCATCATTATTGCTAATTTTGGATACTAATGGTTGTCAGTTTTGCTATTTTTCCAGAATTAAATCTTGCACTTACATATTAGCTTTGCCATGTTTCCATTTAATGCAATACTTTTGTGCAAGATTATAAAATATAATACTCATACCTAAAGTTGAAAGGACATAAAATAATGTATAACTTCATGATTTATCATTCAATTAAAATTTATGTACCCATCACTTAAGTCAAGAAGTCGAACATTTCCAGAAACCCAGAGCCCCCAACATGACCTTTCCAGTTTCAATATTATCCCTCCCCCATTAGAGCATAACACACTGACTTTCCTGGTAATCATTCCTTGCTTTTCTTTATAATTTTAGCAACTATGTTGGCAACCTCAAAATTCTAATTTAGCTTTTCCTATTTCGGAATTTTACATAGATGGAATCACATAGTATGTATGCTTATATTATTTCATGTAGCTGTGTACAACCAAAAACAAAAACCAAAATTTTATTGCTAAAAATATTTCATTGTATGAATATACTCTTTTGCTTATTTATTTTATCTTTTAATGAGATGAGTAGCCTTTCTAAATTTTTACAGTTACAAACAATCTTGTGAAATGCAGTCTTCTAAGTGTACCCTAATGCATACCCCTACAAGATGTCCTTACCCTTGGGTCCATGAATAGAATTCAGAGTCCATAAATTTGAATGGGAAAGAAGTTACCTCATTATTTTCACTAACTTCAATCTTTTTTTTTTTTTAAGATTTTATTTATTTGACAGAAACATAGCAAGAGAGGGAACACAAGCAAGGGGAGTGAGAGAGGGAGAAGCAGGCTTCCGCCGAGCAGGGAGCCCGATGTGGGGCTCGATCCCGGGTCTCTGGGATCATGACCTGAGCCGAAGGCAGTCACTTAACCAACTGAGCCACCCAGGTGCCCTAACTTGAATTTTAAAAGCAGCATTTTCTTTCATCATAACTTTGTCACAGGTAACTTTTTCATTGGCAGAAATAACATATTTTATATCACACTGTGGTTGCAGGTATCTAGAAATATCATTTGTGCTCATCCCTATTTTGAAATTATGGTAATTATTAAACCGACTATTATTGTTATTTAATATGTTAATAAAGATGCATAATTTTTATTATAGCACAGATTTGTTGTTTTAATATTTGACAGTGGTTTTCTGATACATATTTTCCTTTGTAAATTCTATGCATTTTACATATTTTAAAGAACCTAGGGAAAAAGGATCCCTAGGCTTCACCAGACTGCTAAAAGGTACATGACACAAAAACAGTCTGGTACTCCAGGAAATATAAGTAAGGAAATTAGAGTTTGTGTATCAGTCAGGGATGAATTAGGCTAAGCTCTAGTAGGAAGCGATACCTAGATCTCAGTAATTTAACAGCAAAGGCTTATTTCTCGGATATTCTACATCTCGGTATATCTGTCCTAGGGAGCTAGGGCTCTCACTCAGCTAAGTAGAAGGCTAGAGTTTCCATAATCTAAACAATTACTGCTTGCTGTGGCAAGGAAAGTGGATGTTGACCAATTATACATTTGACCTTAAGGCATTCACATAAAAATGAGTAATACAGGGGTGCCTGGGTGGCTCAGTTGGTTAAGCGACTGCCTTCGGCTCAGGTCATGATCCCAGAGACCAGGGATCAAGTCCCACATCGGGCTCCCTGCTCAGCGGGAGGCCTGCTTCTCCCTCTCTCACTCCCCCTGCTTGTGTTCCCTCTCTGGCTGTGTTTCTCTCTGTCAAATAAATAAAATCTTAAAAAAAAAGAAAAGTAAAAAATAAAAAATAAAATTGCCTCATGAACAGGCAATTTTTATTATAGCACAGATTTGTTGTTTTAATATTTGACAGTGGTTTTCTGATACATGTTTTCAGATATATGAAATCTGAATTCATACATCTTCCTACATAAGAGTTCAATTATTTCAAATTCTGACCAGTGGAAATCTAGGATGTTCCTGCTTCCAGATCCTGCACCCCGTGCCTGTTGTTACAAACAAGGGATTGTTAGTTTTGTACTTAAAGTCCTGGCACACACATAGAAAACGGGTCTGATTTGACTTTTTCTGAGCGCTGTCTTTGAATCTTCCCACACCTCTGTTATGCTGTAATTGTTTAGCTTATTTGTGTTGTGAGTTTTAGGTGTCTCTTAATTCCATCAAAGACTGAGGTTATCCTTCTACTTCTTATTGCCCAACCTTTTATGAATACAAAATAGACTAACAATACTAACTTTACATAATCATTTTTAAGTCAAAGTGCATCAAAGATTCAAAAATGAGTGATATGCTGAAACTTGCCTTTTTTTTTTTTGGTGGGGGGGGGGAGGGAGAAGGACAGAGAGAATCTCAAGCAGGCTCCACATCCAGTGTGAAGCCCCATGCAGGGCTCAATCTCACAACTTTGAGATCATGACCTGAGCCAAAAATCAAGAGTCAGAGGCTTAACCAACTGAGCCAGCCAGATGCCCCTCAAATTTGCATTTTAATAGTATTCACAAGGACGCATATGAAGAATGAAGAAATTAACGGCCAATTAAGAATCAGTGTCAGTATTCATATCAATTGATAATAATTTGTGGGGCAGGGCTATCAAAGACAGCAATATTTGATTGAAGAATCAATGGAAATTGAGGAACAGTTTAATGTGGACAGAATTGAAATGAAAAAATTCTTATGCTCACAGATTTTTAGAAAAATCTAGATTTTTTCCTTATATGGTATTTAGATGGGACCTCAGAGTATATCTCCATGTATACTCTACAATCCTCTAAAACATGTGCATATTTACTGATAAGAAGATGTCAATACTAGCTAGGACCTGAGATATTCCAGTAAAGACAATGATATGAGTTATAACCATGATGCTGAAAGAAGTGTTACTTCTGTAATAGGAAACCCTTCTGTAGATTTCCTTCATCAGAACTCCTGAAAGATCAAGGACTCTCCCTCCATCTCTGGAACACTCCCAACCTCCAGCAGTTTAACTACTTAAGTCAATCTCACCTCCATACTTACACTACATTAACACTTACATGTGTAGACCTTCCATTTAAAACATAAAGTTTTATCCCATTTCATAAAGACAGATGGATGAATGCACAGATACAGCAATAGGAAATAGATCAAGTGTTCTATTAATGTAAAGTGTGGATAATGGTTATTTTAAAATTGGTAGGACTGATTCTGACTCTGAGAATGATGGAATAAAAGGATCAGATACACACTGCTGCCTGAAACAATTAAAAATTAAAAATAAATATACAAACAAAATGAATAAAGTAACAGTTTTCAAGTCACTTCTCGGACAACATAAAACAGGGATTCTATTTTTTTTTTAAATGGTGATTCTTAAAAGAAGGAAAACAGGGGTGCCTGGGTAACTCAGTCATTAAGCATCTGTCTTTGGCTGAGGTCACAATCCCAGAGTCCTGGGATCTAGCCCCATATCAGGTTCCCTGCTTAGCAGGAAGCCTGCTTCTCCCTCTCCTACTTCCCCTGCTTGTGTTTCTCTCTCTCTCCCTCTCCCTCTCTCTCTTTCTCTCTCTCATCAAATAAATAAATAAAATCTTTAAAAAAAAAAAGAAGAAGGAAGAGGAGGAAGAAAACAAATTAGCTGATCCCAACAATGGCCACAGTTTACAATCTTGAGAAAGTTTCTAGTCTTTGGTGCAGAAGGGAATCTAGACAAAGCATAACAGGTTTCCTTGTTATGGACCCAATACTCTGGAGAGATCAAGGCAGCTAGAGTTTGCAGGACAAAACCATGAAGAGAGAGCTGCGTAGAGACAACCTGGAAATCTTACAAAGATCCTGCACCCTATTCAGCAGAGATCACTATGTGCATGTGAGGAAACTACCGGAAGCCAGGTAAGAACTATCAGAGAAGCAGGCTCCCGCCCAAGGCTAAGCAGAGTTTGCCACAGCCCAGAGTTAAAAAGCTCATAATTCGCACAGCAGTAGGCAGAACACACAGAGGTTCTCACCTTGGTGGTAGGGAGCAATCAGCCCTACATTAAATGCTGCTCTAGTCCCAGTCCCACCTAACAAATCATAAGAATAAGACATAAAATGATCAAAATGTTTCTACAGTAACTATATCTCAGGACAAAGCTTAAGAATATTTATAGAAACATAAAAACAAACTTCCAAGTACCTGACAAGGTAAAATTCGGAATGGCTTATATCAATTCTAAGATTATTAGGTATGCAAAAACAAACAAACAAATAAAACAGGAAAATATGACTCAAATGAGGAGGAAATTAACCAACCACAACTTAAAACTGGCAAAGATATTAGAAATAGCAGAAAAGGAGATTTAAATTATTCTAACTGAATTCCAGGTGTGCTAAAAGGTAGAAAGATATATGAAAAATATTTTAAAATCCATACCAAATCTCTACAGATGAAAAGCATAATGACCAAAAGGATCAAAAAAAAAAAAAAAAAAAAAAAAAAAAAAAAAAAAAAAAAAAAAAAAAAAAAAAAAAAAAAAAAAAAAAAAAAAAAAAAAAAAAAAAAAAAAGAAAAGAAAAGCATAATGACCAAGATGAAAAAATACTTTGAAAGGGTTTAATGGAAGATTAGATATGCCGGGAAAAAAAGATTAGTAAAGTCTAAGACATAGTAAAGAAACTAATCAAAAGGAAATACAGAGAGATGAAACATCAAAAACTGAAACTACTTTCAGTAAGTTCTGTGGCCACGTCAATATTATGATATATATGGAAGGAAAGGACATAGAAAACAAGAAAATTATTTGAACTGATTTTTCCAAATATGATGAAAGCTATAAAGATTTAAGAAACTCAATAAACTGCAAACACAAGAACATGAAGAAATATAATCGAATTGCTGAGAACCAGTGATAAAGAGAAAAAAAGAAGCCATAACAAAAACAAAACAAAAAAATTATACACAGAGAAACAAAGAGAAGAAAGACACATTTCTCACTGGGAACTGCAATGAAGAATTACAGCTCCCCAAAGATTTCCATACCCTTATCCCCAAAACCTATGAATATATCCCCTTACAGTGACAAAAGAGGCTTTGTAGATGTGATTAATGTTAAGATCTTGAGATGATGAGAATATCCTGGTTTATCCAGGTGGGCCCAATCAAATTGCATGAATTCTTACAATCACAGAAAACTTCCTGGCTACAATTGGAGATAGGAAGTGAAGACTTCAACTTCCATTGTTAGCTTTGTAGGGAAGGAGGGAGACCACAAGCCAAGGAATACAGTTACTTCTAGAAGCTAAGAGAAGAGCTCTCAATTTAGAGCCAGAAAAACAGTGACCTTGACCCCCACCAACTACCACAAAGAACTTAATTTTATAAACAACCCAAAGAGCAGTAAACTCTTTCCTAAAGCCTCCAGAAAGTAACACAATTTGCTGACACCTTGATTCTAGCTGAATCTTCTACTATGTCTTCAGAACTACAAAATAATAAGCTTGTGTTGTTTGAATTCCAGATATCATTCTATTTGTTATGACAAGAATATGAAAGTGAAATAGTACAAGTGAGAAGATAGGGGAGCATTCTATTCAAGGTAATAAAAGGGAGGAAACACTATTGACATAGCTTAATTTGACATCCGACAGAATGTCTCAAAAAGGAGCATGAAACAGGTATATTCAGAACATTCCATCCCAAAGCAACAGAACACACATTCTTCTCCAGTGCACATGGGGCATTCTCCAGAATAGATCACATCCTGGGTCACAAATCAGGTCTCAAACTGTACCAAAAGATGGAGATCATTACATGCATATTTTCACACCACAATGCTTTGAAACTTGAATTCAATCACAAGAGGAAATTTGGAAAGAACTCGAGTACATGGAGGATAAAGAACATCCTAGTAAAGAATGAAGGTCAGGGTGCCTGGGTGGCTCAGTTGGTTAAGCGACTGCCTTCGGCTCAGGTCATGATCCCAGAGTCCCAGGATCGGCCCCCACCGGGCTCCCTGCTCGGCAGGAAGCCTGCTTCTCCCTCTCTCACTCCCCCTGCTTGTGTTCCCTCTCTATATATGTTTCTCTCTGTCAAATAAATAAATAAAAATATTTTAAAAAAAAAAAGAATGAAGGTCAACCAGGAAATTAAAGAAGAATTTTTAAAATTCTTGGAAACCAATGAAAATGAAAACATAACTGTTCAAAACCTTTGGAATGCAGCAGATGTGGCCCTAGGAGGGAAGTACATAACAATACAAGCCTTTCTCAAAAAACAAGAAAGGTCTCAAATACACAACCTAAGCCTACACCTAAAAGAGTTGGAGAAAGGAGCACAAATAAAGTCTAAACCAAGCAGAAGAGAAATAATAAAGACTAAAGCAGAAATCAATGAATTAGAAAACAAAAGAACAGGAGAAGAGATCAAGAAAACTAAAAGCTGGTTCTTTGAAAGAATAAGATTGACAAACCCCTGGCCAGACTTAACAAAAAGAAAAGAGGGAGGACCCAAATAAATAAAATCATGAATGAAAGAGATTACAAACAAAGAAATGCAAACAATTATAAGAACATATTATGAGCAAATATATGCCAACAAGTTAGGCAATCTGGAAAAAATGAATGCACTCCTAGAGATGTATAAACTACGATAGGAAACCCATAACCAGTAAGGAAATTGAAGCAGTAATCAAAAATCTTCCCAACCTCACCAACACTTGTTGCTTGTCTTATTAATTTTGTCCATTCTGACTGATGTAAGGTGGTATCTCATGGTGGTTTTGATTTGTATTTCCCCGATGGCTCGTGATGTTGAATATTTTTTCATACCTCTGTTGGCCATCTGTATGTTCTCTTTGAAGAAGTGTCTATTCCCTTCTGCCCATTTTTGACTAGATTATTTATTTTGGGGGTGGTTGAGTTTGAGAAGTTCTTTATAGATATTGGATACCAGCCCTTTATCTGGAATGTCATTTGCTAATATCTTCTCCCATTCTGTGGATTGCCTCTTAGTTTTGTTGACTATTTCCTTTACTGTGAAAAATCTTTTTATCTTGATGAAGTCCCAAAAGTTCATTTTTGCCTTTGTTTCCCTTGCCTTTGGAGACATATCTTGAAAGAAATTGCTGTGGCCAATGTTAAAGAGGTTACTGTCTACGCTCTCCTCTAAGACTTTGGTCATATTCCTGTCTCACATTTAGGTCTTTCATCCATTTTGAGTTTATCTTTGTATATGGTATAAGAGAATGGTCTAGTTTTATTCTTCTGCATGTTGCTGTTCAGTTTTCCCAGAAAAATTTACTGAAGAGACTGTCTTTTCTCCATTGGATGTTCTTTCCTGTTTTGTCAAAGATTACTTGACCATAGAGGTGAGGGTCCATTTCTGGGGTCTCTATTCTGTTTCACTGATTGATGTGTCTGCTTTCATGCTGATACCATAATGTCTTGATGACTATGGCTTTGTAATATAGCTTGAAGTCAGTATTGTGATGCCACTAGCTTTGGTTTTCTTTTTCAACATTCCCCTGGCAATTCTGAGTCTTTTATGGTTCCATGAAAAATTTAGGATTGTTTGTTCCAGCTCTGTGAAAAATGTCGATGATACTTGATAAGGATTGCTTCTGAAAGTGTAAATTGCTCTGGGCACCATAGACATTTAAAAGATGTTTATTCTTACATTCCATGAATATGTAAAGTTTTTCCATCTCTTTATGTCTTCCTCAAATGCTTTCATAAATATTTTGTAGTTTCTAGGGTATAGATCCTTTATCTCTTTGATTAGGTTGATTCCTAGGTATCTTGTGGTTTTTGAAGCTATTGCCAAGCTTGTGGAGAAAGGGGAACCCTCTTATACTGTTGGTGGGAATGCAAGCTGGCACACCCACTCTAGAAAACAGTATGGAAGTTCCTCAAGACATTAAAAATAGAGCTACCCTACAACCCAGCGATTGCACTACTAGGTAATTACCCCAAAGACACAGATGTAGTGAAAAGAAGGGACACATGCACCCCAATGTTCATAGCAGCAATGTCCACAACAGTCAAACTGTGGAAGGAACCCAGATGCCTTGTAACAGACAAATGGATTAAAAAAATGTGGTACAAATGTGCTATGCTGTGTACAATGGAATATTACTCAGCCATCAGGGGATGGATACCTACCGTTTGCATTTGCATGGATGGAACTGGAGGGGATTATGCTAAGTGAAATAAGTCAAGCAGAGAAAGACAATTATCATATGGTTTCACTCACATGTGGAACATAAAGAATAGCATGAAGGACCACAGGGGAAGGGAGAGAAAACTGAATGGGAAGAAATCAGAGAGGGCGACAAACCAAGATAGGCTCTGGACCCCAAGAAACAAACTGAGGGTTAGAAAAGGGAGGCAGTGGGGCATGGGGTAACTGGGGGATGGGTATTAAGAAGGGCATGTGTTGGGATGAGCACTGGGTGTCACATGCGACTAATGAATTCTTGAATACTACAACAAAAACTTATGATGTATTATATGCTGGCTAATTGAACATAATAATAATAATTTTAAAAACTCTCCCAACAAACAAGGGTCCAAGGCCTAGTGGCTTTCCAGGGGAATTCTACCAAACATTTAAAGAAGAATTAGTAACTATTTTTTCGAAGCTGTTTCAAAAAATAGAAATGGAAGAAAAAATTCCAAACTCTTTCCATGAGGCCATCATTGCCTGGATCCCCAAACCAGGTAAAGACCCCACCAAAAGGAAATATTACAAACCAATATCCTTGATGAACATGGATGCAAAAGCTCTTACCAAGATACTAGCTTAAAGGATCCAAGAGTACATTAAAAGGATTATTCACCACAACCAAGTGAGATTTATTCCTGGGCTGCAGTGGTGGTTCAACACCCACAAATCAATCAACATGATACACTACATTAATAAAAGGAAGGACAAGAACCATATGATCTTCTCAATAGAAGCAAAAAAAGCATTTGACAAAGTACAGCATATTTTCTTGATTAAAACTCTTCACAGTGTAGGGATAGAGAGAACATACCTCAATATCATAAAAGCCATCTACAAAAAGCCCATGGTGAATATCATTCTCAGTGGGTAAATATGAGAGCTTTCCTCTAGGGTCAGGAACATGGCAGGGATGTCCACTCTCATCATTGTTGTTCAACATAGTACCAAAATTCCTAATCTCAGCAATAAGACAACAAAAAGAAATAAAAGGCATCTGAATCAGCAAAGAAGTCAAACTCTCTCTCTTCACAGATGATATGATAATCTACATGTAAAACCCAAAGGACTCCACCCCAAGATTCCTAGAACTCATACAGGAATTCCATGAAATGGTAGGATATAAAATCAGTGCATGGAAAGCAGTTGCATTTCTATACACTAACAACAAGACAGAAGAAAGAGAAATTAAGGAGTCAATCTCATTTACAATTGCACCCAAAACCATAAGATACCTGGGAATAACCAAAGAGACAAAGCATCTGTACTCAAAAACTTCAAGCTCTACTATAAAGCTGTAATCATCTAGACAGTATGGTACTGGCACAAAACACACATAGATCAATGAAACAAAGAGAGACCCCAGAAATGGATCCTCAACTGTAGTAATCTTAGACAGAATAGGAAATAACATTTAATGAAAAAAAAAAAAAAAACCAGTCTCTTCAACAAATGGTGTTGGGAAAATTAAACAGCCACATGCAAAAAAAAAAAAAAAAGAAAAAAGAAACTGGACCATTTCCTTACACCATACACAAAAAAGATTCAAAATGAATGAAAGACCTCAATGTGAGACAGGAATCCATCAAAATCCTAGAGGAGAACATAGGCAACAACCATTGTGACCTCGGCCACAGAAAATTTTTGCTAGACACTTCTCTAAAGGCAAGGGAAACAAAAGCAAAAATGAACTTTTGGACTTCATCAAGATTAAAAGCCTTCGCACAGCAAGGATATAGTCGACAAAACCAAAAGACAACTGACAGAATGGGAGATGTTTGCAAATGTTTTATCAGATAAAGGGCTAGTATCCAAAATCTATAAATAACTCATCAAACTCAACACCCAAAGAACATTTAATCCAATCACAAAATGTCCAGGAGACAGGAACAGACATTTCTGCAAAGAAGACATCCAAACGGCCAACAGACACATGAGAAAGTGCTCAACATCACTCGGCATCAGGGATATACAACTCAGAACCACAATAAAATACCACCTCACACCAGTCAGAATGGCTGAAATTAACCACTCAGGAAACAGATGTTGGCAGACATTGCTGGTGGGAATGCAAGCTGGTGCAGCCACTGTGAAATGGTATCTCATTGTGGTATTTCCCTGATGAGGGAGATTGAGCATCTTCTCATGTGTCAGTTGGCCATCTGTATGTCATCTTTGGAAAAATGTCTATTCATATCTTCTGCCCTTTTTTTTTTAACCGAATTGTTTTTGGGGTGTTGAATGTTATAAGATCTTACTCCACAGAGTGCCTTTCAGTTTTGTTGATTGTTTCCTTCACTGTGCAGAGCTTTTTAATTTGATGTATATGTGTTGAATCACTAAATTCTACACCTGAAACTAATATTACACTGTATGCTAACCAACTGGAATTTAAATAAAACTTAAGAAAAAGAAAGAAGGAAGACAGTGATGTCAAAGTGGTATATTAGGACCCTAAAACAATCAATGAAATAAAGCAAAAATTGTAAGTAATCAGTCAATTCAGATAAAATGGAATCACAGAATGTAGTCAATTGATCCAAAAGAAGGCAAGGAACAAAAAAAGGGGAAAAGGGAAACAAAGAATAGATGAGACCAAAAAGAAAGCAAGATGATAGTTTTGCACTTGATCATATTAATAATCACATTAAATGCACATGATTGAAATACCCAATTAAAAGCCAGATACTGTCAGATTGGATTAAAATAAAGATCTAGAGGCGCCTGGGTGGCTCAGTCATTAAGCATCTGCCTTCAGCTCAGGTCATGATCCTAGGGTCCTGGGATCCAGCCCCGCATTGGGCTCCCTGCTACGTGGGAAACCTGCCACCCCCTCTCACTCCCCCTGCTTGTGCTTCCTCTCTCGCTGGGTTTCTTCGTGTCAAATATATAAATAAAACCTTCAAAAAATAAATTAAATGAAATAAAGATCTAGTTAATAGTACTATATTGTGTATTTGAAAGTTGTGAAGAGAATAGATCTTAAAATTTCTTATCACAAGAAAAAATATTGTAATCATATATGGTGATGGATGTTAAATAGACTTATTGTGGTGCTCATTTTGTTTTTGTTATACCAAATCATTATGTTGTATACCTGAAGCTACTATAATGTTATCTGTCCATTATATCTCAATAAAAATGATTTTAAAAAATCAAGATGTGGGGCATTTGGGTGGCTCAGTTGGTTAAGGAGCTGACTCTTGATTTTGGCTCAGGTCATGATCTTAGGGTGTGAGATCCAGATGAGGTGGGTTCCTCACTCAGGTGGGAATCTGCATGAGATTCTCTCCCCCTCCCTCTGCCACTCCTCCAGCTCACTCTCTCTCTCAAATAAATTAATCTTTTTAAAAAATCAAGATCTAATGATATACTGTTTACAAGAAACACTAAATATAAAGACACAAATGGGTGAAAATTAGAATGAAAAAGATATGCCATTTTAACACTAACAGAAAGAAAGTAAAAATAACTATATTAATATCAAAGTGAATTTCAGGGAGAGAAAAAAATGTTACCTGAGATAAACAATGTAAAACCCAAAGCTGTCTCTTTGAGATCAATAAAACTGATTAAGTATCTAACCAGACTGATCAGAAGTTAAAAAGAGAAAACACACATTACCTATTTCAGGAATGAGAAAAGGGATGCCACTACAGATATGCAAGATATTATCCTTCCGGGCTGCCAACACTAAGATTGCCCCGCACAGCATATACATAGTCCATGCTTGGGAAAGCAATAAGAAATACCACGCCTTGAGGTTGGACTTGGGGAACTTCTCTTGGGGCTCCCAGTGTTGTGCACACAAAACAAGCATTTCAGATGTTCTCTGCAATGCACCTAACAGCAAACTGCTCCATACTGAGCCCCCAGTGAAGAACTGTATGGGGCTCACTGACAACACACCTTACTAATAATGTACAAGTTCCATCATGCACACTGCCCCTGGGACCCAAGAAGGGGGCTGAGCTCACTTCCATGGAAGAAGAGCTTTTCAACAACAAATGATCAAAGAGAGTTCAGAAGAAATATGATGAAAGGGAAAAGAATGCCAACATCAGCCTCTCCTGGAGGAGCAGTTCCAGCCCAGCGAGCTTCTTGCATGCATCGCAACAAGACCAGCCAAGTGTGGCGGAGCAGATGGAGACCAGCGAGAGGGCTCTAGGAGCTAGAGCTCTAGCTGAGGAAAAATCAAAACCTGGAAAAAATAAATCTTCCCTCCCTCCTCTCTTTGGTCATGTAATAAAGGTGTTTGTTAATCAAAACACAAACAAAAAGGATGCAATAGAAAATGTGAATAGTCTAATATCAAAGAAGCTGGATTTGTAGTTGAAAATCTCCCACAAAGCAAATTTCTAGGTCCCTGGCCTCATTTATATTTCTACAAAACATTTAATGAAGAAATCGTACCAATTCTACCAAAACTCTTCTAGGAAATTAATCAGGAGAGTAATTACCCAAATGCTAATCAAGTGTTATAACTGTTGTATAGTTACATAATGAAATATTACACAACAGTGAAGACAGAGGATCCACAATGAAATGCAACCTTCTATTAATTCTTACAAACAATGCATTGTGAAAGAAAATAGACTTCATGTCTATTTTTACAGTGTATGTATGATATGGTTCATTCAGAAAGTACAAATACAGCCAATGCTAATCTGTGCTGTTGGGAATCAGGAGAGTGTTACACTTAAGAGGTATACCGTAACAGCTGGAAGAAAGCGCGTCGATTTACTTCCTAGGGTGCTGGCAACATTCTACATCTCAATCTGGTGTCAGCTGCATGGGTGTGTTCATTTTGTGAAATTTGGATAATGCAGACACTTAACAATAAATACATATACTTCTATGCATGTACATATGTTCAATTAAAAGTATTTTAAATGGTACATTTGCACATCCTTTTTTAGTTTCAGATTTTCTCTGTTTGAATTGTGACCACGTTTGCATTTTTCTAAGTATAAGGCAACAGATTTTCTTTCTTTCATGCTGCACAGAGAAGTGGGTCTTCTTGAAAAAAGAAGCATTTCCCTCATTATCTCTGTAACTAGATGGTCTCTCACTCCTCAAGCGACCCACAGAAAATTCTGTGACTTCAATATTTTTTTTCTTTTTCAATTTTATGGATAGTTTTATTTTCTTGCTTTGGCTCTGCAAGAGTGTGCTGCCACACAGCTGTGCTAAATCAAAGAGAATGTGCCTTATCTGCTTAGTAAACACACACAAAACCAGCACAGCTGATGTCCAAGTGTCACAGAGGCTGCTGGGAGCAAGAAATTTAAACCTAAAAATATGAAATAATAAAATGGTACATGAAATTCTTCCTATGATTGATTGAAGACGAAAAAGAATGATTGTGTTTTCAAACAAACGTTCAACTCGGCCATACATACTTTAGCTGACTTACTTTGGATTTGCGCGGTGGTTTTAACGAAGAGGTATTTGGGTCCTTTGCAGATGCTCAGCTCGGCTCCCAAGGAGAAGTACTGTGGTCACAGCCATCTCACCTCCAGAGTCCCGATCACATCTAGGTTCTACTCAACACAAATAAGACTGAAAACGTACAGAGGAGAACGCAAGATCAATGTATACAATCATGTGGCTAAACGCCTAAAATCAATGATTGATAAGCACTACTATTTGTGTCTGAACATTAAGGGCTATAAGTAAATAGGTAGAATGCAAGGTTGACTTCATTCCAGGTTTGCTCTTTCATTTTGACATTGTCATATTTTCTTAATATTATGTGATGAATTTTTAAACATATATTGGACAAGAGATTATGCATGCGTCCTCGTTCCTAGCTCGTGTACAATAATTCATAGGAAATATATGTTTGATCTTAAGATTGCCCCGTATTTTGCTACACTTTGCACGTGATACTAAGATCTGCATTAGGTGTTCCCATATAATTTCTGGATTTTATAAGTAATTGGAGTTTTTCCTGTTCTCCAGCTCATAACACATTTTTTATAAACGTCCTATGAACCATTGACAAAAATAGATTTTTTTTTTTAGTAGACAGCAGAATTTCGTGTTTGTATTATGTGTGCATCTACCTCTTTTTTTAAGGTTTATTTTTTTTTTTTAAAGATTTTATTTATTTATTTGACAGAGAGAAACACAGCCAGAGAGGGGAACACAAGCAGGGGGAGTGAGAGAGGGAGAAGCAGGCTTCCCACCGAGCAGGGAGCCCGATGTGGGGCTCGATCCCGGGTCTCCGGGATCATGACCTGAGCCGAAGCCACCCAGGTGCCCCTTAAGGTTTATTTTTTTTTATGAGAGAGAGAGAGCATGAATAGGAGGAGCATCAGAGAGGAGATGGGGAGAGGGGGAAGCAGGCTCTCCAAGGAGGAAGGAGCCCAAAGCAGGTCTAGATTCCAGGACTGGAGATCATGACCTGAGTTGAAGGCAGATGTTTAACCGACTGTGCCACCCAAGTGCCCTTCATTTACCTCTTTAAAACAATTATATGAGCCTCACAGAGTTTGTTTGTCTTTCTATCATAGAGACTTATGTTAATGCCCAAAACATCAATGGTGGTTTTGTTAATTTATCATTTTAACATGATGACTTTTGCTTTATGTGTTGATATATTGTCATTTGACTTAGAAGACTTAATCCTGTTTTCATATTATTGTGGATTTGAATATTTGAACACCACATATAAAGGTACAGTTTTGAGAATAAAATTCTAATTTGACAAAGATTTAAAAGGTGAAACCTAGTTTTAACATATCTATACGGAAATGGTTAAAGGTAATTTTATTTCATTTTGTCCTCTTTATTTATATAGATGTATTATTTACTTAGCAGTTGAAAGTAAACTTATTTGATGACATAGCCTCAAAATAAAGTAAAAATTAATAGCTCTACTAGGAGAGACTAACAAATTTGCTGTCATAATTGGAGATTTTAAGATGTTTCTCAATAAATAACATATTAAGAAAATAAAAAAACAAGCAAAACCTTAAGTAGACATTTTGAAAGCAACGTTGATAAGATTAGTCAAAAGACACAGAAAATTGGATGCTACACATTTTTTCCATACAATTTACAATGACACACTGCTTTATGTCACAAGACAAATCTCAGTGAAAATGTGAGGCACTGGATCTGATCTCCAATCACCAAACAATTAAATTTGACAATAATTTTTAAAAGGGTAATGAGAAAAAAGTATAATCACACACATTTATATATTTGAAATTAAGAAATATTTCTAAGTAATGGCTTAAAGAAATTAATATAAAAATTAGAAAGTGTTTAGACAAAACATACAGTTCAAATACTTCATACCAAAATATGAAATAGATATAAAACTTACTTTAAAAAAGAAGAAAATATGAAAATTTGAAATTTACTAGTGTAATTAATGTATTTTTTTTAAAAAGAAAATATAAACCATTTCAATAGATGCAGGAAAAGCATTTCTGAAATGAGGCATATATTCACAATTTTTAGGGTTTTTATTGAAAAATAAGAGCCAAAGAAAAGAAAGCATAAGCTATGGGCCAAACCATGTGCCCCAAAATTCACACTGATGCCCTATCTCCTGCTCCCTCCAAATGCGAATATTTGGAGATAGAGCCTTTGAAGAGGTGATTAAATCGAAATGAGGCTGTTAGTGTAGGCTAGATCCAGTCTGATCAGGGTCCTTATAAAAAAAAAAGAAATCTGGACTCAAGAGGAAGCATCAGGGATGCCTGCAGACAGAGGATGGCCATGGGGGCACAGGAAGAAGGCAGCCCTCCGCACGCCGAAAGCAACACTGCTCATTCACATCTTATTCTGATTTCTGACCTATGACAAAATAAATTTCTCTTGTGGAAGCCACCCAGTCTGTAGCATTTGCTTATGGTAGCCCAAGAAAACTACAAAGCCATGTGTTACAAACAAAACAAAATAGAACAAATATCTCCTTTGATTCCGAAAAGTCTAAAGCATTCCCTCTCAGATTAGGAACAATGCAAGGATAACTGCCATCAACCCTTTTAAACTGTATTTTACCCAAAGTCCTAGTCAATGTCATAGGGAAAGAAATAAAACTGGACAATGATCAGAAGAGAAGACACAATGCTGACACTATTGGAGATTATAAGAGTTGCATATTTGAAAGACTCAAATTCAAGCAAGTTATTACAATAAATAAGAGATTTTAGCAGGACCATTTAGCAAGAAAACAATGTCACATTTTATATGCAATTAACAATTGTGTGTAATTTTGTGTAATTAAAATGTAATTTTAAAACATTTACAAATGCTTCAAAAATAGACTGTACTTAGAAAAAATACCATTAAAATTGCTAATTTTTAGAGATATTGTAAAACGTTAATGAAAGTCATCAAAGAAGAACTAAATAAACAGTGAGGTATATTTTGGTTCTGGATAAGAAAAAAAATCAATGCCGTCATGATGACAATACCCCAAACTGACTAGTGGAGTTCCTAATCAAGATCCCAAAGCCCTGCCCTCACCCTTAGGTACTCAATGAGCTATTGAAAAATTTGTAAGGAAAAACAAGAAGCAAGAACACTCAAAACATTTTGTAGGAGAACAAGGGGGAAGACTTGCCCTATTTAAAATCAAGACAGATTTTAAAAGTATAATAATTGGGGTACCTGGGTGGCTCAGTTGGTTGACTGTCAGATTCTTGATTTCAGTTTAGATCATGATCTCAGGGTCCTGGGATCGAGCCCTGCATTGGGCTCTATGCTTAGTGGGGAGTCTGCTTGAAGATTCTCTCTCTCCCTCTGCCCTTTTCCTTGCTCATTTACTCTCTCTCATTCTCAAACAAATAAATAAATCTTAAAAATAAATTAAAGCTATAATAATTAAGACAATATGCTGAAAGTTTGCCCATCTTGATAAATGGGCATTAGAACAGTATAACAAATAAACAAAAGAGAATTAAGAACCCATACATAGATTTACATATGTAGAAGCTTGCCGAAATGCACAGTGAGCGTTTCTGATCAGGGAGAAAATTACTGATTTCCTAATAGGATAATTAGATACCTATACAACAATTAGAAAATTGATTCTTTCCCCCCAAAAAAGAAAGGAAATGGATCCTAATCATGTCACTTAAAAACACCTCCAGGAAATACAAAACCAAAATAAGTTAAACTTACAGAGGTCTCTGGGTAGAAAAGGGCTTAAGATATTTAAAAAAAAAAGGAACAAATCACAATGAAAAAATTATAAAATCAACTGCATTAAAAGTAAGATTTTCTCTTTTAACTATTAAATTATATGTGTTTTATTTTTAATTAAAATTTTATTTTATTTTTTCAGTGTTCCAAGATTCATTGTTTATGCCCCACACCCAGTGCTCCATGCAATACGTGCCCTCAGTACCCACCACCAGGATCTCCCATCTCCTCTTCCAAAACCCTCAGTTTGTTTCTCAGAGTCCACAGTCTCTCATGCTTTGTCTCCCCCTCTGATTTACCCCAATTCACTTTTCCTTTCCTTCTCCTAATGTCCTCCATGTTATTCTTTATGCTCCACAAGTAACTAAAACCATATGATAATTGACTTTCTCTGCTTGTGAAAATAAGATTTTCTATATAATTTTTGGTTGACAATCTGGCCCCCATACACATAGGGCAGGGAGAGATGAAGAAGGCCACTGCAGATTGGGAGGTGGAGGGTTTACCAACCAAGGGAACTTACAAGGCCAGTAGATCTCTGCACCCACTGCCAGAATCCTAAAGCTTGATACAGAGAACTTAATGGGACTCAGTCATATCTACCATGCAGATGGTCTCAACAACATCTTACACTATCAAGGCTATGACCTGGGACAGCTCCTGGTGTGGAGAAGTTAGGCATAGCACATATACCAAGGACAAGGAAGGCGGTGAGGAGCCTAGGAATGTCACGGTCCAGCTCAGGGGTCAACCGGAGTCATATGTTCTTGACCTCTTCCAACATTAGCAAAAAAGGCAGAATATGTTTACAAAACTAGAAATTAATAAAGGGATAGTATCATAACTAGAAAAAATGTAAGAAAAAATTCATGCAACTGAGAAGGAAAAATGTTTGGAAGATAAGAGAACAGATGAGAAAATTCAAGTGCCAATGAACATATGATTAAAAATATTTTAGCTTCACTCATTCTTGAGGAAATGTAAATTAAAGCCACAATATGATATCATTTCACTTTATCTCACTGGAAAAAATTTAAAGTGCACTTATAAAAAACTATAGACAGAAGCACTGGGGTGACTCAGTTGGTTAAGCACCTGCCTTCAGCTCAGGTCATGATCCCAGGGTCCTGGGATCGAGCTCTGCATCGGGCTCCTGCTCATTGGGGAGTCTGCTTCTCTGTCTCCCTCTGCCCTCCCTCCTCCTATTCTATCTATTTTTTTTTCAAATAAATAAATAAAATCTTTTAAAACAAAACAAAACAAAAAACTATTGACATTCCCCTTTTGACACACATATCTTCAAACACAATTACAACCAGCTACATATACTATTGATACTCCTAAAAGCATTCATTGAGTGAGATGTATAAGAATGTTCAAAGCAGGGGTGCCTGGGTGGCTCAGTTGGTTAAGCTACTGCCTTCAGCTCAGGTCATGATCCCGGAGAACCAGGATCTAGCCCCACATCAGACTCTCTGCTCAGCAGGAAGCCTGCTTCTCCCTCTCTCACTCCCCCTGCTTGTGTTCCCTCTCTAGCTATGTTTCTCTCTGTCAAATAAATAAATAAAATCATAAAAAAAAAAGAATGCTCAAAGCAGAAAAAAAAAAAAAAAAAAGCTGGAAATCATCCAGGCATCTATCAAGAGCAAAATGGATTAACAAATTGTGGTATACATGAAAATGAATGAACTATTGACAAAGACATCAATACAGATGATACTTTTAAAAGTAAACAAATGCCACCATAGAGGATATTTCTGGTTTTGTTCTGTGTATAGAAAGAACAACAGCAGACAAAGACTGAGCAATATTTAGCTTAAAGATACAAACACATGTGTTAAAACCATAAAGAAAACAAGGGGATGAATAACATAGCATTTAAGAAATTGTTAACTTGAGACAAGGGAGTAGGATAAAATATGGGAGGGACATATGTGATCTAAAGTTCTAGCGTTCTATTTCTTAATATGGGTCATAAGTACACAGATATCCATTTTATTATCTAAAAAATGTATCATTATACAAATTATGATAAAAGTTAAAGACAAACTGCTAACATCTACCAGGCAGGGAGAATTTAGGAATTTAAATACACTCAATTTTTTAAGGAAAAGACAATGCAAACAAAATTTTTTCCAGAATATCCAAAGAGTAAAACATGTTTTCAAAATATTTTTAACCAACCTTATTTGAATACCAACCTATAAAAGGTAGAGTAAAACATTAAATATAGAAACCTACTCAAATTCATGATTATTGGTACAACATATTCATTAAAATATCAGCAAACAGGGGGTGCCTGGGTGCCTCAGTAGGTTAAGAATCTGTCTTCAGCTTGGGTCATGATCAGGGAGTGAGAGCAGGGGGAGTGAGAGAGGGAGAAACCAGCCTCCCGCTGAGCAGGGACCCCCCGACATGGGGCTTGATCCCTGGGGCTCCAGGGATCATGACCTGAGCCAAAGGCAGACACTTAATGACTGAGCCACCCAGGCATTCCTGTTTAACTTTTAAACGAGAGCTGTATGTAAATCACACACCGCCATGACATTATTGTGAATGGAACTTTGACGATGCGCCTACCTTATCAGTGAGTTTTATTCCTTTACATATGTTTTCACAATGTTTAACAGTATCTTTTCATTTCAGCCTGAAGAATGCTCTTTCACATTTCTTATAATTGTATGTGACTTTCGTGACAGAATTTTCATACATACAAGTTTTTCATTTGATCCTCCTTGTGTTTTCTAGGTATAGCTACTACTTCTCCAGGACTATCCAGTAGACATTTATGATGGGCAACAAAAGTGAGCCATATATATAATTCAAAATGTCTATGTACTGTATGTATTATTCTATTCTAATTTTTAATATACTTTGGTCTGTGTATCATTCTTTTGTTCCTAATACAGTTGCTATCTCTTTGTTCTCTCATTTCCTACATTGCCATTTTTAAGTCTTTCTAAAAGAACATATTTTGGATTTATTGATCCATATTGTGTCTTTTGCTTCATTGATTTGATGTTTTGTATTCGTTAAGTTCCTCTTTCTATTTTTTTTAGGGTTTTGTGCTTTGTTTTGTTTTATTTTGTTTGTTACTAAGTCCTTTCAGCAACCTTCCATTTTTATTACTTTCTAAAGAATGCATTAAATATCCTGAACATGACTTTGACACATTTCCTGTCCTACACTTGAGGGGCTCCTTCACCTGAAAAAAAAAAAAAAAAACTGCCTTCCTTCATCTTCATGGCAACATCCTCTCCTCCTCTTCCTCTCCCTTTTCCTCCTCTTCTGACTCTTGGCTCTTCCTCTTGCTCTTTATTTCTATCCTTCATTTACTGCTCTCTCCTCCTCTGCATCTGTTTTCATTAGATATTAGATCAAGCTTTTTAATATTTATCTCTTCTGTTCCATCCTTTTGTGTGGTGGTTCTATATTGTCCAATATTTCTCAAACGAGTAATAGCAATCTCTCTTAAGGTAACAATATTCAGGAAACATCAAACACATACCCAGACATAGTTTAACAAGCAGTCTGTTTTTAGGTTGATAACTCAGTTGTCCATCACATGCATTTAGTATTTCTCTTGAGGTTTTTTTATTATTATTACTTTTTGTAATCCCATGTCTCCATTGTCATAGTATCCTCATTGGATTGTTCCGTGGAGGCTCTACCTTCTTGATGTGCTCTCAAGATTCCATTTGGAATGTCTTTTAGGATCAATTAAGTAGCAACCTCACAAGTTTTATATAATAAGAAATTCTGAAAAACAACTTTAACAAGAAATGTTGAACACCACCCAAGAAAGAGTCTCCAGTGCCCTCTTTGTGATTTTGTCTTGTTTTCTCAAAGCCACTTTGGCAGCCTGGCTTTCTTGCTATTCAGTATAAACACAAGTCCTAAGCCTTACAAAACATAGGTGAAAGAACAAATGCAACAAAATAATAACCAGAGGGGAGAGATTAAAAAAAAGAAAAGAAAAGAAAAGAAAAGAAAACTTTCAATTGAAAACAAAATAGGAAATCAAAATAATTAGAAAAGATTTTAAAAAACAACAAATATGTAAGCCTAATTACAAAAATAATATTAATAAAACTTTAGAAAAAAACAGATGAAAAGCTAATCAGGTAAAAGCACATAATAAGAAAGTGAAATCAACAGAAGATAAAAATAGGTTTCAGAATATCAGTTAAATAGAAAATTAAAAGTGAAGGATTAAGAAGCAAAGGGAAATGTAATTTTTTTTTAAGATTTTATTTATTTGACAGAGAGAAACACAGCCAGAGAGGGAACACAAGCAGGGGGAGTGAGGGAGGGAGAAGCAGGCTTCCCACCGAGCAGGGAGCCTGATGTGGGGCTCGATCCCAGGTCTCCGGGATCATGACCTGAGCTGAAGGCAGTCGCTTAACCAACTGAGCCACCCAGGCGCCCTGGGAAATGTAATATTTTTTAAATGAAAGTGAAAATATATCAGTGGTCCCCCAAACCATGCTCAGGCTTCATGATTCCCTAGAATTATTCATGGGACTCAGAAAAGCTGTTGTAGTCATCGTTGTGGTTGATTATGGTGAAAGGACACAGAATAAAATCAACAATGGGAATTGTACATAAAGTCCAGGAAAAGACCAGGAGCAATCCTCCAGTTGTTCTCTCAGAATGGAGTTACGGCAAGTATGTGAGGACAGGTGCAAAGGCTTCTAGGATTTTCATTGGGGCTCAACATGTAGCACCCGCATGATGGACATACAACTACACTGTCATCAGGCAGAATAATCCCAAGGGCTCAGAGCTCATTCTCCCAGGAACCAGCCACTGGCCAGCCCTGAAAGTAGGTCTTTCTTGGGAATGAGCAAGGCTAGAGCAACCCAGGCCTGCTGAGTTAATCTTCTCCTCCCCAGAATGGTAGGAAAAAAAAAAATACAAGAAAATGGGAAAGAAGCAGAAAAATTAAAAGCCCAAGAGCTAGAAGAATTAAGTGATAAATCTAAAAAAAAAAAAATCAACATCTCAGAAACTGAATCTTTTACATTATACCAAGATTCTCAATTGAAATACTAATACAAGGAAATGAAAGAAAGGAAAGAAGTGAGGGATTCAAGTGCTCTTTGCTTCCACCTCTCTCCAACCGCACATGGCCAGCATGGCCCTAAGTTCTACTAGCACCCATCTAGGTGAACGCCCGGGTCAAAGAAGCCACCCTCTCCAGAGAGGCTGAGCTAGCAAACCCCAGCCCATGCCCTGTGGTCCTGTCACACGTTTAGGTGGCCCCCCTATCACTAGGAATGCTGCCAGCTCTGGTGTGCTTGGAAATTAGGTAGCACATTTGTGTAGGCATCTTAGATTGCAAACGTATGACTTAGTCCTTCACTAATCAGCTTAGTTACATCTCCGCCCTTTCCTCACGGTGCATCACCTGTTAGTCTACCCATCTCCCCCGCCCCATGTATCTACATATTGCAGAAATGCAGAGATTGCACAGTTAGGACAACAAAAAGCCTAACAAACATCATGTCATAGTAAACAGCAGATGTCTAAAAGCTTCCAAGTTAACCTGTAGGAACAGGACAACGGAAAGAAAGAGAGAGTGCCAGAGGCTTTTGATAGCCTGTTATACTCCACTGCAAAGTGAAAAATACATTTGCTGAAAGCAAACTGTCACCACTTATGAAAAGCTATCAGGGCTCTGAGTCCAATTAGAGAGGAAAAAAATCGATAGTGATTCACTTCCTTGTTAGAAGAATTGATTTTCCTGATAAAGTTCACAATATTCTTAGAGTCTGTCTTAATCATTTTCTGGCAGAATGGCATGGTTCCAACTCTGCCTAAATTGTATATTTAAATTGAGATCAGTGCTTCAGCAATGCATGGAGTTACCAATCAATCTCATCAAAGAGGACAACCCATCCCTCAGACAGAAGGTGAGCAGAGCATCAGCCAGTCATCCTCCTCTTGCCAAATATTCAGTTGCTTATTTTATCTTTTTTAAGAATCTAGGTAAGGTCCACCAACTCCCAGTTTCCATTCAGACTTTAATACCAAAATGGATATCTGGTTTCATTTTTCTCATTCTGATAAAAGTCTGTCCTTGGGTTTAGAAGAGCTAAGCCTGCATTCCAGTTCTATCTCTTGCTGGCCACATGACCTTGAGAAAATAATTTCATTTCCCTGTACTGCTTTTCTATCTTTGAAAAAGAGGTTGGATTTGACCGTGTGTGTGATTGATAGGTATGTGGCCCTAAAGCAGTTACACGTTTTCCCCACTGTCCAAAAGAAGAGCATTCCTATGAAATCTTTCATAAGCTGAAACAGGATAAAGCAGAGTATCCCTTGCTTTTGGAAAGTTCACTTCACTCTTACAAAAGGTCTACATTAGTATGGGAACAGCTTTCTTCACAAGAGTGAAAATCCTCTTCGGATTTCTTTTGGTTGGTGAAAACAGGTACCAACGTACCCATTTGTGTAATTTAGCAATTATATAAATAAGCAATTACCTGTTGCATGCCCTGGGCTAATGCATCAATTCATTGAACCCTTCCAAACACTGCATGAAAAAGCTATCATCATAATTCTTTTTTTATAGACAAGGGCACAGGGCCTTAGAGAGGTGTAGGTACTTTGCCCAATCTTAACCCTCACCCCAGGTGACACAAAACACAAGCTCTCGACCACTTCGCTCCTAAAACAGGATTCCAGCAGTACCCCATCCCATATTCTCCTTTTGGCGATTTACATTTCATCTTAGTTTATGAAGGGTTCTGGGGAGTCCTGAAGCAAAGGCACAGCTCATCCCAGCATTGCTCAAGTCATCGGATTATAGAACTTGTTTTTTCATGTATGGTCTGGTAACATTCCAAAGTATAGGAGAAAGGATACCGGACAAAGAATCAGAACATATTTGAGTCCCAGTCCTAAGCATAAGCTACTAACCATATCAGTTGCAGGTTGCTTGAACTTTATAGATTTCTGTCTCATGTTTAGGTCTTTCATCCATTTTAAGTTTATCTTTGTATGTGGTGTAATAAGAGAATGGTCAAGTTTCATTCTTTTGCATGTAGTTATCCAATTTTCCCAGCTCCATTTATTGAAGAGACTATGCTATATGTTGGCTAATTGAATTTAAATTTTAAAAATTGCCTAAATTTTATAAGACTGGGATTTGATTATTAACTCGGTGGAGCACCTACCTTAGGAAAGCTGTATATAAATCAGATAACATGCTATATTCCTATATGGGGAAGCCTTTCTATAAATGATAAACTACTACATAGATCCTGGGTGATAGTATCAATTCAGTTTTTTGAACTTGAAATGTGAGGCGTGGTTTCCCAATCACAGGCAACCCTTGTCACTCAGCCATTCATCAAACTTTTTTTATAAGATCCATTTCTTTCCTTGTCTTTTAATTTTGTGACCATCTAGTCCACTCCAAAACACCCAAACAGCAACATAATTGAATATCATCAACAGCTTTTTTCTCTAATGTTCATTTGACATGAATCTCTATTCAATCTTGATATTTTAAATGATTGCCCTAAAAAATTAATTCTATGAAACCTACAAGTGCTATTTGAGACTAAGTTTTAAAGTAAGCACACACGGATGATGGACACTGAAGGTACATGGTATGATGAGTACTGAGTGATATACGCAACTGATGGACTGTTGAACGCTACATCTGAAACTAGTGCTGTATTATAGGTTGGCTAATTGAATTTAAATTAAAAAAAAAGAAAAGTAAGCTCTTACATAAACCTGGTATTATTCCAACAAATTAATTTACCCCTGACCTATGGATGGCAAATTATGTTCCAACAACTCAATACATCACATGTTTTATTCTTGTTACCCATTACTTGGTATTTTTTTTCCCTATTGTTGCTACTGTGTTTTACAGCTTTTATACACCCTACAAATACTGCCATTTCACTACAGCATGATACATCAAGACTGAGAATTCAGCATGAGAAAAATCTGTCTCCGGACTCAAGGAGTTAATGTCCAAAATACCATCAAGCATTCCGTGTGTATGTCTGTGGTGTGTGTGTGTGTGTGTGTGTGTGTGTGTGTGTGTGTGTGTGTGTGTGAATATGGTCCACAAGCCAAACCGAAGCTTACAGCCTCCTATTTTTATACAGCCTGGGAGTTAAGAGTAGTTTTTACATTTTTAATGGTTGAGAGAGGAGAAAGGAAATATGTTGTGATAACTGAAAAATGAAATAAAATTCAAATTTTAGTGTCCTTAAGTTTCACAGGAGTAAAGCCACACCTTTCGGAAGAATAGCAGAGTTGAGTAGTTGGGACAGAGAGGGGAAGGTTTGCAAAGGCTGAAATATTTACTACCTGGCCCTTCACAAAAAGTTTACTGACCTCTGCCTATGGTCGGATTTTTCATCCAATGTGGTTTAGCCGAGAAACCATAGTTATTACAAGAAGCAGACACCTAGAGACAGATTTGGGGAATACGCTTAGTTAGCTTTTTATCTTAGCTTATAATCAAAGGCAGTATGGGTTAGCAGAAATCTCAGGGCTTTGGGCCTGGGCATTGTACCTTGAATCCAGTTTTCTTAACTGTCTGTCCTAGGATACGCTGTTTGAATATGCCCATTCTCAATTTCCTTATCTATAGTCAGATTCATGAATTTAGCCAAGGACCTACCCCAAGCTGTCTCAGGGTCCCAGCAAGCACTATATGGGACACTTTACAAATGGACCCCAGCAATTCATTTTGCTGTCTGGGCTGTGCAACAACTGAAAAATAAGGGGCAGACCGGCCCCCAGCCTGCTTCCAGCGGCTTACTCACAACACTTTCCAGGTCCAGCCAACTGAAAAATAACACAATTCAGAAACATCATTTGGTTTTGCCCTTCCTTCTTGGAAACAATTACCTAGCTGCATGGGGCTGATCTCTCTGGAAATGGGCTCAAATCTGAACCTCCAGTCAGCACCCTCCAACAGCCCAGCTCAGAGCAAGACCGGGCAACCCTGGTGTAGCATCCCTACAAGTGGAGGAAAGGTGGAAGGTGGGCACACCTGGCGAAGTGGCCCCCTAAGGGCTTAAACCAAATGAGATGCACACTCTTTCCCTGCCCCCACCTTCTCAATGCTGAAAACAAAAGAACATAAGGGTTTGCCTGGCACTCAGCTCGAGCATGTCCACACCCACTACCCACACGATCCTGGCTGGATTCCAGCAGGGTCAGAACATGTCATTTGGTGACTTCTCCAGATCCTTGGTGGTAGGCTGAGGTCCATTCCAGGCTTCTGGGAGGGAAGGCTGTTGCAAAGGGACACAGGTGTCCCTGGATCAAAACCTTGTGGTTATGCACTCCCCTCCTTGCCCGGAGCAGCCCTGAGCCAACACATAAGTGGTACAGGGGTACAAAAGGCTGTCCCCCTTCTCTGTATGTTCCACAGCCACCGCCCGTCACCCCCAGGGCATCAGACCAGGGCTAGATTTTTCCTGAAGCCATGTCCTTTCTCAGCTCCCTCTACTTTCCTAGCTCACTGCTTTAGTCTCTCCCTGAGGGATATTTCTGAAAAGCACTCCCTCCCCAAACCACAAATCCCTGTCTCCATCCCTACTTCTAAGAGCCTTAACCTGAGATGCCTGGGGGCCCCCAAAGAGCACAGGAGTGCACTAATCCTGCCTGGGAGGGTGAGGTCGCCAGCCCCACAAAGCAACCAGCAGAGTGGGCCCCACCCTGAACGCTTCACTCAACGCTCCCTGCATGTTTGACTGACGACAGGGCCAGATTCAGACATGGGTGGGCTGAGGAAGACTAGCGGGTCTCTAAGAATGGAATTCCAATATTATTCTTTAAAATTTAATCTTCGCATTAACATCTGAAAGTATGGTAATGGTTTAAAAACTGGCAGAAAGAGAAAGATGGCCCTTTGCAAGGTGAGGCCAAGATGAGGGCCAGGAGAGCCGGCGAATCAGAAGAGCCTTGGGAAGGGATGAATGCTCACAGAAACTCAGCTTACCCCCTGATCAACCAGTGATGCTATTTGGACGTAAAGTGTAACACTTACCTGGTTAAGAAGAGGACTGTGCCAACCCCATGGGGAGCTGAAGAGGATAGATGAGAGAGGGCATTCTCCTCCCCCTTCTTTCATCAGGAGGAGAATGATGGGGAACAGTGTGGCAACCGGCAAGACCAGAAAGTAGTCACGGAGTCATTACGGCAATGCCACACATATTCAGTCACCAGCCTCATGGGGGTGGCAGGAAAGGCGGCAAGCACTTACTCTGCAAGGGTAGTTTAAAAGCCTGCAGGTGAGACTCTCAGCCAGATTAAATGGGTTTTGATTCAGTGGCTGATCAAGCCATCAGGGAGTAGAGGGAGTAGAGGGAGTTTAAAGAGGATGAAAGGGGAGCTATGGAAATAAGGAATTATGGCTTCAAAGGCAAGTCAGGGCTGTGTCTGTGAACCCAGAAGAACCATGCAGCCGTGGAGACTGAACCGCGATAGAGGACTTAGGTGGGAGAAGGGAAAATGAGTGAATGTGAGGAGTCCCCTGGTTTCACAAACACAGGGGAAATTGACAAAAGGCCAGCTTGCCAGAAAAAAAGGGAACTTGCCTAGTGTTGGGTAGAATGTTGGTTACAAGGTAAATTTGTAAATGTAATTCTATGTGACAAGTTTCTACACTGGATCACAAAGAGCAGGAATCTTTGGGTGTGAAAATATTCTAGGTCTTGATTGCAGGTTAAGATTTGTCAAAATTAGATACCTGTGCACTTGAAATCGTGTCAATTTTTTTAAAGTGTCAGTTTTATGATATGTAAATTATACCTCTATGAAGTTGGGTTTTTTTTTTTAAGATTTTATTTATTTATTTGACAGAGAAAAACACAGCGAGAGAGGGAACACAAGCAGGCGGAGTGAGAGATGGAAAAGCAGGCCTCCCGCCGAGCAGGGAGTCCGATGTAGGGGCTCGATCCCGGGTCTCCAGGATCATGACCTGAGCTGAAGGCAGTCGCCTAACCAACTGAGCCACCCAGGCGCCCCGAAGTTGGTTTTGGGGTTTTTTTTTAAGTTTATACAGTGAATATATACCGGAAATGTGCTAATAAAAGGTTATTTCACTTAAAACATTAGTAAACTAATCAGTTGCTCAGTATAGATTAAATCTTGGTCTTTAGATCACAGAATTATACAAACTGCTTTGCTAGCTAATTGAGTAAAAAAACTAATTTTCAGAGATATCAGTTTGAGTGAAAATGTGCCATTTTCATTTTTTACTAGTAACTACTTTTTCCTAAAACTTCCTTATGAAACAATTGTGTATATGTGAACTGGCAGGAGAAATAGTTTGCAATGTTTGGACTAAAAAGGTGAAAATGTTGAAAACTAAGTTTTATTATTTCCAGGATGGCTTATCGTCCTCACGCATACTGAATTGCAGTGGGCATACAATGGAATTAACTAGAACATCATTATTTAACATATTGTAATTTTTTTTAAATTATGAACTCTGTGTGTTTCCAATCATTATTTCTTGTATTTCAGGCATAAATTTGTTTTGGGAAGAGATTTGTTAAACCAAAGCTGAAAGAGATGGGAAGCACATATAGATCAGGCATTAATAAATGGCATTGTGTTTTGAACAATGGTGGTCAACTCGATTTTTTTCCCTACCTGAACATTGGAAGGATTTTTTTCCCATTTTTTGGCCTGTTTTAGAACCTCATACGGAAGTCACAGATTCTATGGCTTCTCTAGGAAAAGGTGATTTTAAAAAGGCAAAAGTTTTACAAATACAAATTGAAACTATTTTCTCTTTGGAGACCTAACCTAAAAACTCTTTTTATGGAAACCAACAAACTAAAAGGTATTGGAATATGTGTGTCATAAAACTTGGAGAGGTAAAACTAAGAAATTCTTCCTCCTACTGTTCCAGATCAGATGGGGAAAGATGTTTTTGACATGTTATTGATTTTTGTGGGCATTAATCTGTTAAAAGTAAAGTTACTGTAGAATATAAAATTGGAAGGATCCTGAATTTTGTTTGACTTTTAACCTTAAATTATTTTGCTCTTAGGTGGCATATTAGTCACAGTTCTCTAGAGAAACAGTACCAAACAGGGTATATGTATATATAGAAAGAGAGGTTTATTTTAAGGAATTGGCTTCTGTGTTTGGGGATACTTGGAAAGTCCAAAATTTTCAGGGTAGAACAGCAGGCTGGAGACTCAGGAAAGCATCTCAGTTTGAGTCTAACAGTGATCATCTACTTGCAGAATATCTTCTTCCTCAGAAGAGCCATACTTTTTCTAATAAAGCCTTCAACTCTCTGGATGAGGCCCACTCCCATTATGGAAGGTAATCTGCTTTACTCAAAGTCTCCTGATTTAAACGTTTAATCTCATATGTAAGAGTACATTTACAGAAAAATAATGTTTGACCAACTATCTCAGTACTGAGGCCCAGCCAGGATGACAAATAAAATTATCTATCACAGGTGGGGAGGAAGGGAAAAAATTGAAATATATCAAAAATGGCTGGGAATCACACATATTTAGATAAATGTGGAAATAGTACTGAAATATGATAGCGCCACATGTCCTTGAACTTGGGTCACATGTTTTTGGTGAAACACTGCAGAGTCAACATTTTCAAGCTCACTAAGAGCTGTAAGTTATATTATGAAAATATTTCAATCCAAAGTCTTCTTATATTACCATAGGCTATATTTCTCTGAGAGTGGAATAATAATAATTCTATTTTCTGACACTTTCAAATTTGGAATATTTGGTAGAGTGGAAGCTTAGGTAATAGTTATTCTATATGCATATATCAAGGCCTCTAGGAAATGGAAATTCAACACTAAATAGTCTGCGATGATTATTTTTAAAAACTTGATAGTAATAGTGGTGCTACTTAAAAACAAAACAGAGATGTGGAGGGAAAGAGAGGCAACAAGGATAGCGGTGGCTCCATTTATTATCAGACCCAACCAATTGCTCAGTTTTAAAGGACCTTCATCAGAGAGACCTTGTGATTCTGTTCCTCACAGTGAACCATGAGGGGGAGAGAAGAATTTATCTGCCAGTTCCCATCTCCCTTTGATCAAAGGTTTAACACATAGCCATCATCACCCCTGCACTTTCAGTTCATGTAAGTGTGGGTTCCAGCAGGCACCCATGGAGTCTCAGGTCTCCACGGCAAGGGGAAGCCAGGGGCGGCAGGCAGCGGGCACGAGAAGATGTGTGGCCAGGTGTGCCTGCAGAAAGTTGCTCAGAGCCCACAGAGTAGCTGTCACAGGTTGAGTTCCCTGGGAACAAACCCTGAGATGGAGATTTTCCATCTCCTAGGAGATTTCCACCACCTCCTAGGGCAGGGGTGCTTTTAGGAGCAAGACTGGAAAATGAATGAGGGAGACAGGGTGGGGCTGGGGGGACTTGGGCAGCTCGCCACGGCCTCCATTGCAGTAGGCACTGTGGAGAAGTGTGGCACCATCTGTGCACAAGATCCTGGAGTCTGGGCAGGCTGAAAGAATCTGCTGTGACACATTAGGAGATGTGTGAGGAAACCGGTCCTTAGATGATTTGGATATGCTCGTATTCCACTGTTCTATCTGGCTCCTGTGCTACAATATTTAGGGTGTCTATTTTTTTTTTTTTTAAGAGAGGGAAGTGGGGAGGAAAGAGAGAATCTTAATCAGGCTCTACACCCAGCACAGAGTCCAACGCAGGGCTCGATCTCATGACCCTGAGATCATGACCTGGGCTGAAATCAAGAGTCAGATGCTTAATAAGTTGAGCCATCCAGGAACCCCATGGCCTCTATTTTTGAGAAAGCATACTATCAATTCCTTCCTGAGAAAATACAATTAAGCAACCCTAAGACTGACTTCAAGGTTGTAGACAACCTCAATCGTATAAAACAATAGAATTAGTGGGAATTAAACTACAGTTCCTGCTGTTACAGCATGTCCCAAAACTCAAACAGATATTTATCACTGCCCTTCTTCCCCACCCGTTCTGGATGTATTTAATCTCCACTGAGCACGTCAGCTAACATAAGTCACTTGCCCAGTGGAATGAACCAGAACTTAATCCTCAAGGGGTTTGAGCCTTTAGTTGCTTTATCCTTGTCAAGTGGTGGCCATCTTATTTCAGTTGCCTTTAAGTTAAAAGCACAAGAGACACAGCACTGAACTCTGGGTTCAAGACATAATCCATCCAACCCAACTGTGCAGCAGCAAGCCTAGCCTAGCCCTTTGTGGAAGATAGGATTGAGTGTGCCTCTTTGTAGAACAGACAGACAAATGAAAACCTACAGGAGCCTGAGCCAGGTTCTACCAGCAAAGCCATTCATTATAGCTCCTGAACAAGGTGAATAAACACAACAAACTCTCAAAACTCTGTAAACTCCTCTAGCCATCTTTCAAACAAGCTATCAATAGCAATCTACAATAAAGGGCTCAGTATTTTTTCAGACCGTGTCAAAACAACTACAAAAAAGAAATTAGCAAAAAAGAAATTAGCAAAAGGCTGAGGACCTGGCTTCTCTTGATTGAAAACCATTCCTGGTGACTCTTGGCTCTGACCACCCCCCACATCCCAGGAAAAAGAGGCAGAAACAGGCCAGGTTAGTCGAGCATAAGTGTTGTGTGCAAAAAGAAATGAGGAATCCTAGCAGAGTGGTTAGTCACCAAAAAGAATTCTTCCCAGCCAAGCTGAGTTTTATTGTTTGGCTTCAGCTCACAAATTATTGGGTCAACTGGATTGAAAATAAAAAGTTCAAATTACTTGAAGAAACCATCTTTTTAAACAAATAAATTCAAGACTAAACAAAACAAAAACAGAAACTTGAAGCAGGAAAATTCTTTTTTTTTTTTAAAGATTTTATTTATTTGACAGACAGAAACACAGTGAGAGAGGGAACACAAGCAGGGGGAGTGAGAGAGGGAGAAGCAGGCTTCCTGCAGAGCAGGGAGCCTGATGTGGGACATGATCCCAGGTCTCCGGGATCATGACCTGAGCCGAAAGCAGTCGCCCAACCAACTGAGCCACCCAGGTGCCCCGAAGCAGGAAAATTCAACAAAGACATATTACAAGAAAGTAGCATATGCTCAGAGATGTGTGACCCCAAGCAGAAGAGATGATCCATAGAGGTCAAAGAGTGACAGTTTGGTCATAAAAAAAAAAGAAAGAAAACAAGAATTACAGTCAGAGGTAATAAATTGAATTTTAGGAAGTAGATATTCATCCATAATGATATCAAAAAAAAAGAGAGGAAGATAGTTCAAAATGAGTTAAGCAATGTTAAGTCATAAATCTTTGATACTGTTCATTGAATCTTATGAACAGGTAAACCCAAATTATGAGTTCTACAGTAGTTTTCAAAAAAATGTTTAAAAAAAAATTCAGACATACCAAAAATTTGTAAGAATTTTACAATGACCATCTGTATACTTGCCAACTACAGTCTACCATTAATATTTTCCTCTACTTATTTATCTTGTGTCTGTCCTTTAATAGCCTAGAGCCCTAACATTAGTTTTCTAGGGCCACCAGAACAAAGTTCCACAGACCAGGTAGCTTAAACAACAGAAATGTATTTTCTCACAATCCTGGAGGCTATAAGTTTAAGATCCAGGTGTTAACAGGGATAGTTCCTTCTGAGGACCTCTCTTCTTGGTTTGCAGATGATTGACTTCTCTCTGTTTCTACAAGGTCTTCCTCCATTCTCTAGGTCTTAATACAATCTTCTGATATTGCATTAGAGCCTACCTAATTAAATTACCTCTTCAAATACAAAGGCCCTGTCTCCACATAAAGGTATATACAGAGGCACTGGGGCTGGGACCTTCAACATATCAATTTGGGAGAGATGTGATTCAGCCCATAACAAGATCCATGGAATCCTTTTAAGCTTTTCCAAATAAATTGAAAGCATCAAAACTCTTTACCTATGATGGACTGTTGACCTAAAACTAGCTTAACAAACCCAAAAGGGTTTCATGTGGACCAACTCCTGTTTCTTGCCTTTTACAATTTTTTCACTTTCCTGACTTTACTGAGTTTCTGCTCACCCTCCTATTTTCTCCCTTTAAAATGCTCAGTCACCTCTGTACAAGTTAAAATTAAGTCCATTCATGCTGCACTCTTTTCACTATCATAATAGTATACTACTAATTAAAATCTGTCCTTACCACTTTAACAAGTGCCCAGCTATGTTTATCTTGGATGGAATGTGAGTTAATAGTTAATAGATTAGATCATAAACATGGAGTATGCTATTATTATACAGGAAAACATTACAGAGGGTGATGTTGGGGAACAGTTAGAATAGATGAGATACAATCATAAACAAAATTCTTTTTAAAGGGAGAAATAAATTTAGAAAAACACAGAAAAATGAGTCCTGTTGAAAGGATTGTGATAATCAAAGTGGGAATTTGTTTAATTGGAGGAGGAGAAGAACTTAAGATCACTTAGTAAAAATTAAGTTCCAGGAAATGGGTCAGTGTCTTCAGAAGAATATGTACAGGTCACCGTGGATGTTTTGACAGGCAGAACTGTGTCCTTCCCAAACTCAAATGTTGAAGTCCCAACCCCAGTGCCTCAGAATGTGCCCATAATCAAAATAAAAAAGGAACATTGTAAAGTGTTTTCATTTTTGTGACCATAGGAGTCAGATATCCCCAGAACAGTCTAGATAGGACAAATGAACGAGGGTCCAACCAAGGCAAAATTGAGGATTCCATGCAATGAACCTCTTCCCCATGCTAATAACCACATAATAAGGGGGGAAACACTAGTGCTGGGGACTGGATTGTGTGCCTTAAAGTTCTCACACTCATGTTCTAGGATTCTCTCAGTGGTGTCTTGTTCTTAAACAGTTGTTAGTAGTTCTCCTTGTGAGGGACAGTAAAGTTAGGAACAAACTATGTTGCCATGATCATGGCATCACTCTCAGGATTCTTGACTCTCAGCTTTTCTTTCCTCTAGCACTTTGAATATATCATTCCACTGCCTTCTGGTCTCCATTATTCCTGCTGAGAAGTCAGATGTTAATCATATTAAGTTTCCCTTGTTAATAATGAGTCATTTTTCTCCTGCTGCACACTTCCAGATTTTCTCCTTGTCCTTTGCATTCAGTATTTTTGCTATGATGTGTCTATTTGTGTATAGCTTTGCTTATTAATTCTACTTGGGCTATTTTGAGCTTCCTGGATGTGTTGGTGTTTTGTTTCTGTTTGTTTGTTTTCATATTTTTCCTTTCCTTATTTTTATTTATTTATTTTGTTTTATTTCATTCTCTATTTTTTGGTACTCCCCTTATGTAAATGTTGGCACACTTACCACACCAACGTTTCTCTAAGTCTCTGTTCATTTTCCTTTGTTATTGTTTCTCTCTTCTTCACACTGAGTAATCTCTATTGACCTGTCTTCAAGCCTACTCATTGTTCCTTCTGCCAGTTCAAATCTACTCTAAAGCCCTTCAAATGAATTTTTTGCTTCACTTATTCTCCTTTTAACTCGAGAAATTCCTTTAATATGCTTTCTAGCTTATTATGGATATTTTCTATTTGAAGGAAAATTATCATCACACCTTCCTTTATTTCCTTAATCATGGTTTTCTTTAGTTCTTTAACATAGTCATAATAATTTCTTTGAAGATTTTATTTACTTATTTTATAGAGAAATAGCAAGAGAGAGAACACAAGCAGGGGGAATGGCACAGGGAGAAGCAGGCTTCCCTCTGAGTGGGGAGCCCAATGAGGGATTTGATTCTAGGACCCTGGGATCATGACCTGAGCTGAAGGCAGACACTTAATGACTGAGCCACCCCGGTGTCCCTCATAACGATTTTTAAAAATATTTTGTTTATTTATTTGAGAAAGAGAGATAGTGAGAGAGAGTACAAGTGATGGGAGAAGAGGGAGAAGCAGGCTCCCCACAGAGTAGGGAGTCCAATGCAGGGCTCCATCTCAGAACCCTGGGATCATGACCTAAGCTGAAGGCAGACACTTAACCTACTGAGCCACCCAGGCGCCCTTCATAACAACTTCTTTAAAGTCTTTTTCCATTGTATCTGACATCTGGTCTCTTCTCAGAGGCAGTTTCTGTTGCCTGAAATTTTTTAGATGGATAGGTCAAATTTTCCTGTTTCTTTGAATTCCTCATAAATTTCTTTGTTGGAAACTGGATATGTTAGATAATAACAACTCTGGACACTGATACTCTCCTTCTGAGACTTGTTATTGTTACTTGCTTTTTTGTTTGTTTAGAAATAAACTTATTTATTTATTTATTTATTTATTTATTATTAATTAATTTATTTATTATTTTACTTAAGTCTATTCCTACATCCCACAGTGTTGGTCCTCTGATGTTGACCCTTCATGGGATGAAGAATTGGATATGACCAAAATTGCTGTGGAACAAGTGTGGTTTGGACAGGTCTCTCTTTGTCTCTTTCCCTGACCACACCCATGAGCCTCATGTGTGCCAGACATATTCCAATCCAGGGCATCTCACCTTTGCTTCTCTCCCTTCCTGGAAGACTTGTCTTACAGATATTGTCATTTCTTCCTTTCTCATTTCAGACATATCTTGTGTTAAATGTTATTTCCAAAGAAAAATCTTCTCTGTCATGTCTATAGGAAATAGCAGTTTCTCTTGGAGTGCTTCCTTGTTTCAATTTTTTCCCACAACACTTACCTTGATTGGCATAATAACATGATTTATTTTTATTATTCATCTCATACACTAGAATGTAAGATTCACGAAGCATGAATTTTGCCTGCCACATTCAATGTTATATTATTTCTAGGGCCAAAGACAGTCCTTGGCATATAGTAGGCACTCACCAAATATCTGTTAAATAAATTAATTTTTTAATTACTTAATAAATACTGTCACCCTATACTAGACATTAAAAGTAGAGAAAAGTATGCTCTGGAAAGAAGATTAATAAAGAGAAAATTGTGGATGCAGAGACACCAGAATCAACCTTCTCACCTCTGCCTTCCTGACCCTACTCCTCTATGTTTTAAGGGAAGTCATTCCCTATTACTTTACTCTAAAATTTCACACATCTCAAGCTGTAAGGCAAGAGAGAGAAAGAGCTGGTGAGAAGGAGAAAATAATTTGACTATGATGAATTTTTACAAGCATACTCATTCGCAGGGTTAGAAAAATATGGACAAGGCAAGTGCAAAGAGCCACAACCATGCAAGAAGAAATGTTACATGTACATTTTTCAGATGCTTATGTGAGCTCTATGCAGTCCATTCACTTCTGTGGTTCAAATCCTTCAAATATTCCCCTATATCCCCTAGGATAAAGACCCCAGACCTTTAATATGTTTAAAAGATCCTGTAGGAACTGGCCTCAGCCTTCCTCTCTCAGTGTCTATCAAGCCAACTGCTTCCCAGTCTTGCTGGTCTTTCTTCACATCCCTGGATGGTTTCTCAGCATCAATATATCCATGGCCTTAGACACCCTGAAATTGTTCCTCCTCAGCATGGCCTACCTAATCTTAATCACATTTTAGGTCTCAGCTCAAATGTCACTTCTACTGGGCTTCTTCTGACCCTAAACTTAAATAGTCCCCTTATAATATTTAGGGTAAATCTAGCTGCTAACAAATGGGCTTCAACACTAGAATGGCTCAAACCCATAGAAGTGTATTTCACTAAGGTAGTGGTCCAAGGGTAATTCAGGCATACAAGCTGATGTGGTCTCCAACTTCTTCAGCACATGGCTTCTAGGATCCCATGACAATCTCCATCCTGATCAACTGAGCCAGGGTAAGGGTACAGAGGTGGATATATGGGAGGTTTCACGAGCTAACCCAAAGTTGGCATGACACACATCTTCTCACATTCTACAGGCTGGACATCAGTCATGTGACCATGCTTAATAACAAGAGAAATTGGGAAATGTAGTCTAGCTATATTTCCAAGAAGAACAAGAGAATTTGGATTTTAGTGAAAAGGTAGCAGATTCTGCCATAAGGTACCTTTCTCCTTCCCTTCCGTTATTTTATAATGCTTGCTATTTCTCTATCACAAAGCTATATAAAGTCTACAAAGGCAGGGAATACCCCTATAATATCCTTTCCAAGCCTGACACAGTATATATTACATCAGACTATGCGAAACTGCTGCTTTGTTTCTCATAAAATGTCTAATGTCAGCAATTTCAAAGAACTCCTTTGAAGCACACCTTTGACGACCAGTTGTTCAGCAGAGCTTCTCCCAAAGGTTAACAGAAACTCCAAACTCAAAAGTTTTCTAGCTTCCTTCTTTCCTTTTGTCTTAAGCCTTGTTACGTAATTTAACTCTTTGCCAGGGAAACACCTGTAGAGCAAAGTGTTCTATGGACTACCTCTGAGGCCATGCAGGCTGTGGAAGTCTGGGGGAGGAGCAGGGGACTCACAGGCAGACCTCCTCTCAGGCTGAGGAGAATGCTTTGCCGTGCATGCTAATGAATGACAGACCTGTTCTATCCCAATTAAGCAAACATTTGTTCAGCATCTACTATGTACCAGGTACAGAGGCAAGGACACAAGGAGGATCACTTCCTTTGAAGAGCTTATGGACTTGCAAGGGGCTCGTAGTCCCTTTGTTTTGGAAATACCCCTCTGGCGGTTGTCAGAAGAACAAGCAGAAGAGAAAGGAAAACCATCTGGGAGATGATTTTAATGATCCAGGCAAGAGATGGTGTCACCTACTGTTTTCCTTCACAGCTCTTTTCTTCCTATTTTTCCCTTTAGGGGGAAAAAAGGGTGGGAGAAGAGGTGGTCATGAGAAGGGTGAAGGGGCTGAGGAAGACAACTAGTCAAGGAGAAAGGCAGGTGTCCTCCCCCTGCTGATGAGGGACCGGGGAAGCCACAGAAGGGGGAAGCCACTGTAGATAAACGCTGGGGACGCCTGTGCCTTGTTTAGATGGTTCAGTTAAGAATTCCCATTCCTTTCCAATCCCTTAAATAGAGACATCTGCCCCTAAAATTCAGAAAAATTGGGATGGCAATGACATCAGCAATTGACAAGCTTTCCTGGCATCCTTAATCCTGGTGAGTGTAGTGTTGGAGAAACAGGAAGGAAACTCACTCCAGAGTGTGTGCATTCCATCATTTGTCAAACAGGAGCAGGCTTTTTGCTGGGTCTTTGTTGCTCTCAGGCTCAGAACTAAAAATAGACCTTCCAAAGAAAGCTCCCTTTAGGTGGTCCTACCAAGGCAATTTACATTATCAGCTCCTAGCTTCAAGACTAATTTGGAACACTCCTGCATTTGATGTGCTCCATTTTTTTTTTCAGGGGTGGCTGCTTTTTCACAACAA